>VURO01047421.1:0-29916 GCA_015108175.1 Pelvicachromis taeniatus | reverse complement strand
AATGAGTGTTATGAGAAGAATGTCCTATGGACAGATGAGACAACAATTGGACTTTTTGCCAAAGCACATCAGCTCTATGTTCACAGACGGAAAAATGAAGCATATCAAGAAAAGAACACTGTCCCTACTGTGAAACATGGAGGAGGCTTTGCTGCATCTGGCACAGGGTGTCTTGAATCTGTGCAGGGTACAATGAAATCTCAAGACTATCAAGGGATTCTAGAGCGAAATGTGCTGGCCAGTGTCAGAAAGCTTGGTGTCAGGTCATGGGTCTTGCAACAGGACAATGAGCCAAAACACAGAGCTAAAAACACCCAAGAATGGCTAAGAGGAGGAAAACATTGGACTACTCTAAAGTGGTCTTCTATAAGCCCTGACCTCAATCCTATTGAGCATCTTTGGAAGGAGCTGAAACATGCCGTCTGGAAAAGGTACCCTTCAAACTGGAAACAACTGGAGCAGTTTGCTCATGAGGAGTGGGCCAAAATACCTGCTGAGAGGTGCAGAAGTCTCATTGACAGTTACAGGAATCGTTTGGTTGCAGTGATTGCCTCAAAAGGCTGTGCAACAAAATATTAAGTTAGAGGTACCAGCATTTTTGTCCAGGCCTGTTCCATGTGTTTCTTTTTTTGTTTCTCTTGCTATTTAGATGTTCTGCCAACAAGTTTTTTCAAAAAGGTCTCAAAGACTTTGGAGTCAGACCTGTTACAGATCATCAACTTTTCTTTAATGTCAGGTGTGTTTCCAGAACCACTAAAAACTGCTGTAATTAAATCTATACTGAAAAAGGGCAATCTGGACAAGACACAAATGAACAACTACTGGCCGATCTCAAATCTCCCATTTTTAAGTAAGATCATTGAAAAAGCAGTTTCTCAACAGCTCAATTACTTCTTAACACAGAATAACTGCTATGATGCCTTCCAGTCAGGTTTTAGACAGAATCACAGCACTGAAACTGTTGTGACCAAAGTGTTTAATGACATATGTCTGAATACAGACAGTGGAAAAATGTTGGTCTTAGTTTCACTGGATCTCAGTGCAGCATTTGATACAGTTGACCACAACATATTACTCAAACGACTGGAGAACTGGGCAGGTCTTTCAGGAACTGTACTAAACTGGTTCTAAACATACCTACAAAACAGGAAATACTTTGTATCAATAGGTAACTTCACATCTGAGCAGACAAGTATCACATGTGAAGTTCCCCAAGGTTCCATCTTAGGACCTCTTCTGTTTAACATTTACATGCTCCCACTGTCACAGATCATAAAGATCAACAAAATAAACTATCACAGCTATGCAGATGACATACAAATATGTATCACAATGTCACCAGGAGACCGAGGCCCTGTACAGGCTCTTGGTAAATGCATTGAGGAAATGAATGACTGGTTGTGCCACAATTTTCTCCAGCTAAACAAAAGCAAATGTGAAGTAATAGTCTTTGGAGCCAAAGATAAACGGTACAGATCACCAGAGAACTTCAATCAATACACCTAAACACCACCAACCAGGCGAGAAATTTGTGTGTCGTGATGAACCCAGACCTAAACTTAGAAAAACACATTAAGACAATAACAAAGTCAGCTTACTATCACCTCAAGAATATATCAAGGATAGATCTGTCTCAACAGGACCTGGAAAAACTAGTCCATGCATTCATCTATAGTAGGCTTGATTACTGTAACAGCATCTTTACAGGTCTACCTAAAAAATCAGTCAGACAACTGCAGCTCATTCAGAACTCTGCTGCTCGAGTCCTCACTAAGACCAAAAAAGTGGACCACATCAGTCCAGCTCTGTCTTTACACTGGCTGCCTGTCCGTCAGAGGATAGACTTTAAAGTTCTGATGCTCTGAATGGTTTAAGACCAAAATACATCAGTGACCTCCTGACCCCAGTATGAACCATCCAGATCCCTCAGGTCATCTGAATCCTATTTTTTAGCAGTTCCCAGAGTCAGAACCAGACATGGAGAAGCCGTATTCAGGTTTTATGCTCCATATATCTGGAACAAACTCGCAGAAAGCCTCAGATCAGCTGAAACACTGTTTATTTAAATCCAGGTTGAAGACTCACGTGTTCACAGTTTGACTTATTAGCTTACATTTCAAATCTTACATTTTAACTACTGATTTAAATCATGCTTTTTGTTTGTTTTTTAATGTCTCTGTAAAGCACTTTGAATCACGTTGCTGTTGAATTGTGCTATATAAATAAACTTACCTTGCCTGTCATTTGTTAACATTTATAGAATTTTTATTTATTATTACTTTTGTGAGATTAAAGTTATTTCTGTGACCATTGTGAGTTTTTCTTTCATTGACCAAAGGGTACCAACAATTCTGTCCATATGTGTATGCTGAAATCTGTTTTGGTAAGTATTTCTGAGGGAAGATGATTATTATGAGCCTAATTTCCTTTAAAGAATGATTAGGTAATGCTCAGATAATAGTAGTATTTTCCTGCAGATTACACAACATAAAGTTTCTTAAATTCCTCAGGTCCTTAAATTCATCCCAAGTAAGTTTACAATTTAACCCACAGGACCTTCTTTACTAACTTGGAAATCAGAGTAATACTTCTAATAAATCCAGCTTTTATGGATTATCTATTAACCCTCTACTAGATTGTTAATAATGTTCTCAGTGGCTAGAAATGTTCTCATGTCCTAACTGTCAGGGTTAGTGATAATGAAGTTTAAATTTTCTGGTCCTTTTTTTTTTCTTTTTTTCTCCAAAGCAAACACCACTTTACATCTGAAGTGTCACCATGCTCTGCGCTGCATGCTCTCCACTGATGATAACAAATGATACGAAGTCTGTTTGTTTGATCTGCTGAATGCTTCACTGCTCATCATTAGAGCATATTTGGGGCTATTCAGCAGGGTGGCCGGTCTAATGCTGACGCAATGCATAGTATAGTGGTTTCACTTCGACCTTGTCAATTATTCATGGAGGGCACGTCAGAAAGAAGTTGTAGAGGTAACAGATTTAGCTCCTTTTAGGCCTGACGAGAACCTGGGGGATCATTCATTTCCCCTGTCAGCATGAGTTCAACACAGTCTGAGATGTAGCTATGAACAATCACTGGATAGTCCTGCACAGACTAACTAAAGGCAAATGATTCAGCGCACAGTGCTGTTTATGTCATTTCTGATGGGCAAGAAATTCAACAGTTATTGAAGGCTTCCATTAGGATTCATGTGTAAATCTGATATTTATCTTTCTGGTATCCATCATTATACTTTATGCTACAGGCCTCCTTGTAGGAACCCTGGATACTGTGTTGGACTCCACGTCCAAAGTTGCTCCTTATCGCATTCTGCACCACACGCCAGACTCACAAGTGTACTGGTCAATAGCATGTGGTACGTCCCTTCATTTTCATGTCAATATTGCTGTCTGTTCACTAGTAGTTTCAACATTTCTTCGATTAAGCAGACCTCATTATTATGTTTTTCCTGCTTAACATTTGGTCAGGTGTCACCAAAGAGGAGATTGTTCAGCACTGGGATTGGCTGCAGCAGAACATCATGAGGACGCTCTCTGTTTTTGACTCCAGCGAAGACGTCACCAGCTTTGTACAGGGCAAGATTAGAGTAAGACTTTAGAAAGATCAATTTTTTTATAATCCTCAAAACGTTCATTACTTGCTTTATTATTATATCCACACTATACAAACAATCTGCAGTAATCTTGTGTGCATCACATTATAGGGTCTTATTGCTGAAGAGGGGAAGACATGCTTAGTGCAGGAGGATGATCCCGAGAAGTTTCGAGAAGCCCACTTGAGGTTTGAGAAGTGGTTTGAGCTGCCACCAGAGGAAAAGCTGGTCACATATTACTCATGCAGCTACTGGAAAGGCAAAGTACCCTGCCAGGGCTGGCTGTACCTCAGCACAAACTTCCTGTGCTTCTATTCATACCTTCTGGGAGCTGAGGGTAAGCAATTTCTCATAGCATGTGCTGCCGCTTGTCTTTAGAAAGTTGATTGGTGGTAATAAAGAGTGTTACAGCTGCTAATGGCTGTCATAGTGGGCTTTTATGGCCTCAGATTCTTTTAGTAATTCTTTTGTAGGAAATAGTTCTAGGTAATGACAGCTTTTTAGGATTTAAGAACCATTTTATTATTATTTTTTTGTTATCAGCAATTAATTTTAATCACTTCATTTTTTTAAATTTCTTTTTAAAAATATGCTGACTGTGCAGTTAAACTAGTCATCTCCTGGGACGAGCTCTGGAGGCTGGAGAAAACCTCTAATGTTATTCTGACTGAGAGCATCCATGTTTTGGCTCACGGAGAGGATCACTACTTCTCCATGCTGCTGCACCTGAATGAAACGTTTGTCATCATGGAACAGCTGGCCGACTACTCCATCAAGCGTCTTTTTGATAAAGAGTCCTTCCAGAGAGAGCCAGCGCTATCTGACCCGCTGCAGATTACCAAGAGGTAATATTCTACACGCTGCACAGTGCAGCTTCACACCATCCTGTTAGTGCCGGTTGCCAAGTTGAAGACTCAGAGTAAACAAAGTCTGGCTTGAGTCAGGTTTATGTTTGGTGTGACCTGCCTCGGTTGCCAACCATGACACGCCTGAGCTTGCCAGTGTCAGTTCTTTAAAAACAACTTCCAGTGTTTGTTTACTTTTCCCATTGTTTTCATTTGATCCCAGTCCACAAGGGATTCACATCCTGTTATTTTATGGTTCTGATAATATTTAAGCAGTGTGAAATAGAACTGTAACTATAAGACTGATGCGAATGAGAGGATGGAGGCTGATGAGGAAACCTAAATGTGATGTTTGTGCTCTACTGTCTCCACAGAGGCCTAGAAGCTAATGCAAAGAGTGAGCAATTCAGGACATTTTTCAGGCTTCCCAAAGAGGAGAACCTGTTAGAGGTGCACGAGAGCTTCTTGTGGGTTCCCTTCAGCCATTTTAACACGCTTGGCAAGGTCTGTCTGTCTGAGAACTACCTGTGTTTTGCCAGTCAGGATGGAAGTCAATGCCATGTCATCATTCCAATGCGAGAGGTAAAGTCAAACAAAAATCACTTTGCCTTAAAAAACAAAACAAGAAACTGATGAACAGCAGAAAACCTCATCAGTGACTGTGTGTCTCCTCATTTCCGTCTTCTAGGTTGTTAATGTTGAGAAACCAGACTCCAGCAGCAGAGCTTTAACGGTGTGCGTGCGCGGCAAGAGGGCGCTGCGTTTCTCCGAGGTGCGGGACTATCAGCGGCTTGCAAACACAATCCGTAGCAGGTGTGGGATTAGTGCCAGCCCACAGCACTCTGTTTCTTCAGAGGTAACGCGCTGTGATTGTTTCATTTGTGCCATTTTGCTTCTCTTTATTCATCCTGTAGTTTGCAGTAGTGTCTGACATTGTAAATGATTTATGTCTTTGTCACGAAGGCCATAAGAGGAGAATGTCAGTCCCTCATAAACCACTTTGAGGACAATCCAGAGGACGTAACTTTAATGGTGGGGCAGAAAGACAGCAGCAAGGCCGTGAGCACCGAGGCTCTCATGACTGTTTTCCACCCCCAGGATGTTGAAAACCTCGATCCCAAAATGGTAAAAAACAGAGTTCATCTGTTCGAAAGAAAAATTTATGTTTTTACTGGCATTTTGTATAAAATCACTGCATTCACATTCAGTAACGTAATTGGAATATACCTGCACGTTCCAGTGTGCAGCAGACATCTTCATGTGAGCCAAAACCAAAAAAAGCAATAAGCAGTACTGCTAAAACAGGATGCACTTATTATCTGAAATCTATGACAAAGATTCCATCAGTGATGAGTTTGCACATGTTATTAACAAGTTCATTCAATTTACAAAGTCAAAATAAAACTGTCTTCTCTAATATTACATTCATAGACATCAACCTGTGACTGGTGTAATCTATCCTCTTAGCTAAAATATGTGGTAAATGCTACATGCAGACTTTATGTTTTTTATGTCTTGCTGATTGACAGCATGGTTAATCCCCTGATGAGGAAATGAGCTTAGCAATTTTTGGGTTATTGAATACAACTTCTGCTCTTTGGGCTTTTAAATATTATTTACAGTGTAAACACAGCACGTCTGTTATGTACAGTTTGATCAGGGTCAAGTCTGCTCAGGTATTGCAAATAATGTCAGACAGACGTGGGACTGTATGTAAATCCAGATGGGGTTCTGTGCTTCAGATAGAGAGATGAAAGTGTCTGCTGTGAGTGTGGATGACTGATTACTTCTTGGGTGCTGATATAAAATCAGATGAAGAATACATGAATTAAAAAAAATACACTGCAGCACTGCTGTCTGTGCTGCCTTTTAGAAGCAAATGATGTGCCTCAGTAGAAAGTACATGTATACCATCATGTGTCAAACATAAAAACTTTCTTCTGGGTTAATAGCTTAAAGAGAAGATGAAGGAGCAGTCTTGGAACATCCATTTCTCTGAGTATGGACGTGGTACGAGTATGTTCTTTACCAGGAAGACGCGAGACTTGATTGTGCGCGGCGTTCCCGAGGCCTTGAGGGGAGAGCTGTGGATGCTTTTCTCAGGTTGTACATCAAAGTCACCGTGTCCCGTATAATGATGAGCAGCATCAGTCAGTTGTTAATGAAGCCTTGTGTAGAAAGTTTCATCTACTGAAGTGCTTTGTTATTTTTGACTGAGTGGAGGCTTTTTTTACACTCTGTAGGGGCTGTAAACGACATGGCCACTCACCCCGGCTATTACACTGAGCTGGTTGAACAGTCTCTGGGCACAAGCACTCTGGCTACAGATGAGATAGAACGCGACCTGCACCGCTCTCTCCCTGAGCACCCAGCCTTTCAGAGCGACACAGGAATCTCAGCTCTGCGCAGAGTCCTTACTGCCTATGCCTACAGGAACCCTAAAATTGGATACTGCCAGGTACTTAAAATAACTGTTGCAATGTGTCCTTTCCTCTTTTCTTGTGATGATATATTATACCATTGTGTAGTTAGGAGGAGGGAGAAGCCCATTAAAACCATACTGTTTACTCCTCTGCTGTTCAGGCTATGAACATTCTCACCTCAGTTCTCCTGCTGTATGCAAAAGAAGAGGAAGCTTTCTGGCTGCTGGTAGCCGTCTGTGAGAGGATGCTGCCAGAGTACTTCAACCGCCGAATTATTGGTGAGTGTGGAAACATTGGTTTCTGCTGGAAATCTGGCAGCATGGCATTTTAATTATGCCAGGAGCAAAGTCTCACTCTGAAAACATTTTGTCAGGTGCGTTGGTTGACCAGGCTGTGTTCGAAGATCTGATTAGAGAAAACCTCCCCCAGCTGGTTGAACACATGACAGACCTGAGCTTCTTCTCCTCTGTGTCTCTGTCCTGGTTCCTCACGCTTTTCATCAGCGTGCTGCCCATAGAGAGCGCCGTGAACGTGGTGGATTGTTTTTTTTACGACGGGATCAAAGCCATCCTGCAGCTCGGCCTGGCCGTGCTGGACTACAACATGGAGGCTCTGATCAGCTGCCACGATGACGCAGAGGCTGTCACCATCCTCAACAAGTCTGTGAATACAAAAATAACGCACACCGAGACTTTTTAAATATTGTTACACGGTAAATAACACTCTCTCTTTGTCTGATGATGTTGTTCCAGGTTCTTTGACAGTGTGACCAACAAAGACAGCCCATTGCCGCCAACAGTGCAGCAAGCTTCAGTAGGCAATAATGATAAAGCGTCTCACATCAGCGTAGATATCAGTGAACTGATCCGAGAGGCCTATGAGGTATAACTTTGCTCTTTCAGTTTGTGACCGATTAGAGGAAACCTCCCCACTTTTTCTTTAAAAAAAAAAAAAAAGTTTACTAAAGTTGTGTCTGTCTTTGCAGAAATATGGAAATATCCGTTCAGAGGAAGTTGAGAGTTCACGGAAAAGAAACAAACTGTATGTGATTCAAACACTGGAGGACACGACCAAGCAAAATGTGGTAAGTAATTAGAGTAACTAGTAAAGGGCCTGTTCTGGACACAGTATTACCCAAGTTATCATTTTTTTAACACTAAATATTACAGATGCCTCCTAAACACATCAAAAATGGAGGTGTAGAATGGACTGACTGGGTTTCAGCTTTCTTGGTAACTATTTGTTCAACTGGAACCAAAGACAAATAGTAATAGTAAAAATAGTACAAATAGTAAAATTAGATAAAATATAATAAATAATATATATATTTTATATATTCAGGTTTTTGTGGCAGTTTTAGACCATCAGAGTCAAAACTTATTGGCTGACTTCCATTTTCGTTTCCCCCTCACCCCTTCAGAATCCTGTTTGCAGGACTTGGATTAGGATGCTTAGTTGTGACAGTTAAAACAGGGATGGGAGGCTTGAGAATGCATTGATAAATATTTTGTCCTCACAACAAAATCCAAACTAACATGACCATCAATGTGTGCCCAACACACAGAGTGGAGCAGGCATTAGTCATTTTAGGGGAAACGGATAACTTATAAGAGGGTGTGTCTTTAGACCAAAATATAAGAATCACTCATACAAATAATGTCAGACCTGCCTCTGCATTAACTCACGTCACCAGGAACACATCTGCCAAGTTAGAACAGGCCGATTATTAGATTATGAGTGAAAATACTTAATTGTGTTATTACTGTGGTCTTAATATTGAGGCAAAATGTGTTTTCAGATCCGGGTGGTGTCCCAAGATGTCAGATTCAGTGCCTCACAACTGGACGAGCTTTATAATTTATTCAAAGTGAGTCATGAACTTTAATGAGGTATCTTTATTGTTGACATGCTAAACTGTTTGTTAGAATACGAAATATGGACAGATGGTCATGCTTCCTTCTTTGTTTATCTACTTTCAGAGGCAGCATTTCCTCAGCTGCTACTGGACAATGAACAGCCCAGCTCTGCTCCATCATGACCCCAGTCTGGCCTATCTGGAGCAGTACCAGCTGGGTTTCCAACAGTTCAGTATGCTCTTCTCCCTGCTGGAGCCCTGGGCTTTTTGCAGCATCAAGAGCACCCTCTCCCTGTGGGTTTTCCGCCTGATAGATGAGAACCAGGATGGTCTCATTAACTTTAAAGAATTCTGCTGTGCCCTTGGTACGTTCGTTGGTTCTCTACTCTGTTCTAATGCAACTTTTAATCTCAGTATCCCCACCGCTGAAACTATAACTTCTGCTTCTCCCGTAGATACTTTATACACCGGATCTTTCACAAATCAATTGAAATTTCTCTTCAAGCTCCACCTGCCACCAGGTAAGTGATGAACAACAAATAAAACCAATCTCAGTTTAAGACTAGATTGTTAACTTCTCTCTCATGACCTTGTTCCCTTTATCTGATTTTCATCTGTCTCTCATTAACTTCACAACACTATCTTTAACCTCTGACCCCTTTCTTTTACACAGTGTCTATGGTGATAACAAACTGTTGTAGGTTTAAAGTTCAAATGCAGCAAATGTTTTCAGACTGGAATCTATACAGCTGCTGTACACTGCAGCAACAGACTGACAGAAGCAGCCCAAAGTGAAATAAAAGGTCACATAGTTACGTCAGTCTGTGGTCTGCAGGGCTGGAATACACACGAGTTGTCATTTCAATAATTCAGCCCATAACCCAGCATTTGTTGAGTGAGCACATTGCCTCGGGGAAGAAAGTGTCCTTGAATGTGTGACTCTTACGTGCGTGATGCTTGTTGAAGGCAGGGGTAAGAATAGCGTATGCTGGGCGAAAGCGTTTGCCATGGCAACAACGGGTCTAAGGAGCTGTGAGGGCATTTAGCAGCAGGCTAGTTTCTTCAGAAAGAGAGACTGTGCTGCTCAAATTACAACTGACAGCTTAGCAGCAGATGAGCACTGAGTCACCATTGTGATGTGCCAGGGTAGTGAACATCAAGCAGCAAAGCTTATTTTGCGTCCCATGGAAAGTGCACATTGCTTCAGCACCAAGGACAGGTCACATCCTGGTGCCACACTCTATAAACAAGCCGGTGGAGACGCACTTCAAATCTGCCACCTGTGCACTGAGCACCATTTTGCTTGCTTCCTCTGTATGAATAAGAGGAACTGGAACTGATCCAAATGCTACATTGAAGTGATTGGAGTCATATGCTATTCGGAGCTGAGATGCTGCAGGTTTTCCAGTCCAGACGAGCTGTGCAGCTGCTTTCTTCGCTTATTGAATGCTGCAGAAAGCAGTGACCACTCATTACATTAGCTGTGTTGTGATTGGCTGTAGTGACTGCAGCATGTCTTGTTGTTCTCTATTCTTATTTGGTTTGCGTTCAGAGGTTGACATTGATCTTTTTGCTGGGGTGGGAGAGAAGTGCAATATGTAGCTTATGTGGCAATATTTAGACTTATGTACCACAAAGCTATCAGGAAAATAATATTACACTGTTGGCTTAATCTACGCATTTAAACCAGCACGCACACATGCACCCACATGTGGATGTGGCTCAGGGTGGAGCAAAAAAAGAAACACTCAAAATATGAGTGTTTCTTTTGATGCATGTAATAACACTGTAGCAAGTTTAATATCAACAATTCTATACACAATACTTCTGCGTGGATTTAATATCTATGCTTTCTTTATGGGCCAGATTTACTAACAATGTAGTGTATCATTTATTCATCGCCGAAAAAAGCATGTTTAGATCTATATTTCTGGACCTCAGCTCTGTTGTTTTGCTGTAATGGAGCAGAGCTTAAAGTGGCATTTTGGAGGGAGGAGGAGGAGAATAGTTGCCCAATATAAGATTCCTTTCTTTGATATTAATAGATTGCTCCAGTCTCATATGGCATACAAAAATAACCCTCAAAACCTCAGAGCAATTTGTGTCTTTATGCAGGCAGGACAGTAACGCATGGATCATCCAGAATCTGAATGTAAATGCTTCTTGTTTGTCTACAGCCTGCAGGTCAGCTGTTGTACACAAATTTCAACTTTAATGTGGTTATAAACCTGAGCTGACTTACAAAAACAATGCTGCTTCAACCTTTAAGATCCCTCACAGTCTCCATCAGTTTGTACCAGACTTCACCCTTAAATCAGATTCTTATTGATTCTCTCTCAGCTGTCTCCCATTGATCTGAATTGCCACTCTGTCTCTTCAGAGACAACCACATGCATTAAAAAAAAAAACTGCTTTTAGACTAATATTTTGGTTGGTAGTAGATCCTCATCAGATCTGCATGCATTGCAAACTCTTTTGTGCTCTTGGGAAATAATGTTTTCATATTGAATCAAACTGGCTTACTAAATCTGGCCCTAAGCTCTACATTGCTCTTGTGGATTCTCTCTTTTGTCTCTTCTTTCCTTTCAGTGCACTTACAGATAGTATCTTTTAGCCTTCACAGGTAGTCCTTTGCACTTAAAGGAACAAAGAATCCAGCACTTTATTCCAGTGACTGAAGACTCTTCTCACTTGAATAGACTCACTGGTTAGCTACTTTACCTCTTGTCTTTCCTTAAAACTCCAATTAAATTCCCTCCTTTCTAATTAAATATTGCAATAATTCTGTCTTAACACTTGCGTGGAAGCAATTTTCTCTACAGTTTGTTTACATGTTGCTTCTCTGTTTCAGCCTTTGATCTTCCAGAGGATGGTGTGATAAGGAAAAGCCCTGAAAGAGGTAAAATTACACCCAAATTTACAACAAATGATTCATGGCTCCAACATAATTAGTGCGAGGATTATAATTTCTTGTAACAAAGTTAAGTTTGTCAATTAAACTGACAGGAAGAGGGAAGGTTGACCTGCAGGCCTATCTGAAACAATGGCAAAATGAAATATTAAAGAAAGAGGAAACCATCAAAGACCTGCCCAGAATTAATCAGGTAATTCAAACCATGCTTTGTTGTGTCTGTGTGACTTCATCTTTTTACAATAACAGATTTTTTTAATAATCTTCCATCGCAGACTCAGTTCATCCAGTTCTCCAAGACCCTGTACAACATTTTTCATGGTGATCCCGAGGAGGAGTCGCTTTACCGAGCTGTGGCTCATGTGACCAGCCTCCTCCTGAGGATGGAAGAGGTGGGGCGGAGGCTGCAGGAGCCGGGCAGCCTGCCCGAGTCCAAAAAGCCTGCCAACACCGCTGCTGGAGAGGAGTCTTCGACCGAAGACTCCTTCACAACCCCGGAGAGCTCTGACACCTCCAGCTCCCACAACAGTCAAGACCTCTCAGAGACAGAGTGGTCGTTTTCCTTCGAGCAGGTCCTAGCATCCCTGCTCAACGAACCGGCCATAGTCAGCTTCTTTGAGAGGCCTGTCGATATTCAGACGAAGCTGGGACAAGCTAGGGTCGCCCAGCTGAAGTCAAAGACCAATAAGTGAACTGACACTTTGCTTGTGATTCAAACCTACAAGTTTCCATGAATTTCCTTTCTCCACTTAAGCAGAACGGTGGATTTAGTGGGACACAGAGTGAGATTACTATCTACTAATACTATCACACATGAAGAGGAGTCATCAGAGACCTGTTTGTCACACACATGATGAAGAACATCAGAGACTGATGAAACACGTGCGACTAAGAGAATAGTGCTAACACTATTCTGTAACAGGTCATTGATGTGCAGTACAGTTTTCATGTTCAAATCCACTCTCTCACTTTGCCAGTTTCTTCAGATTTTCTGTTAAGAATAAAACAAAATAGTTTAGCATCTTATAAAGCACATCACTAATCTCCAGTAACACGAGAGAAAGGATTGTCCGTCTCCTTCTCTCTCCAGTCCACCTACATAATAAATGACGTAAACGGCATGATGGAGTCAGCAAGAGGATTGTTCGGTCGGAGATCTCCATGTATGCTCTCTTTCAAATTAGGTATCACTGCTGTAAAGTGAAACTTACTGTAAATGCTAGTGTGTCCTCTAACGTCAGTGTCTCATAGTGTGCGTTTTGCTCTAAACATAAATGAGAGTGCAGCTCTTTAGTTAACGCAGGCATGAAGCTAACAGTGCTATGGCTGTTTCAGGATGAGTTTTAGTGTTGTCCTTGGTAGTCGCCAATTGAACTCGCTCATGATTGGAGTGAAGATGCCACAACATGAAAGGCTACGCTGCAGTTGCAGATTCATTTGCAATAATGTACAAAGGAGGATGCTGTACTGCCACAGCACATTTATCTGTTTCTCTCCTCCAATAACAGCACACAAAAATGGTAAACATGTCATGATTAGGGGGAACTTCATGTGGGTCATACTTGAAATGCATCTAAAGGGGAAGAAAAAAAAAAAAAGTCCACCTTGCAGCTGCAGGTGAGTCATCTGCCTCTAAAACTGTGTCTGATATTCACAGCGTGATCGGTTAATATGTCGTTTGCTTACGTCCGTATATGTAGCATTTTACGCTCCCGTTAGTGCGGCATTGTGCACACAAAGGTCAGTTCAATAGGCGTTTGATTATTATGTATATATAAGGTTTGAATGAGAATCTAATATATAGGAGCTGGGAGAGTGTTGTGGATACCTTAAACTGTTTCAAGGACATTTTGTGTTATCGACTCTCAGGGTGACATTTGTGTAAAATGAACGGGAGGAAAGGGATATTTTTTTCAACCTGGGACATTACAAAGTATATGTGATACACAGATTGCATCTTCTCTGTCACACTAAAACATAAAGCATGTGTAGCAGAGTTACTGGAGTTGCCACATTATGCCAGCCTTTGACAAACAGCCATTACCGCTTGCTACAGAGAGACAGTATAATCACTATAATTTTCAATTTTCTGCTGCTTGTCCTTCTTATAGCTTCAGCCTGTGAATAATTTGCACTTGTTTGAGATGCACAAGCTTTAGACATGGCTGTGTTTTGGCCAGGTTTCCAAAGCGTGAGTTCAGAGAGGTGGTAACTGCTTCAGCTAGAGCTCGTTGTCTCCAGGGGCCAAATTCACACACTTTTAAAGCTTTATTTTCTGCCTGTGTTTTTAAAAACCGCTTTAGATGCTTCTTTAAGTGCAGCTGCAGTCCTCTGTTTGCTATATTTTAGTTTTTGCCATATGAGGGGAAAGATTTATTTTCCTGATTAAGAGCTTTTTTTTCTTTAAACTTAGGACTTGGGGACCAATCATAAGTGCTTTTTGTGTAATAACTGCATTATTTAGTCATACTTTATATTCATAACATACGTTGTACAAACTGAGAAAAAGCATTTCTAATTGGTGATAAAAATCTTTAAAAAAAAAATCACTCTACATGATTAATGCAATGAAGCTATCATAATGCACTACACTGATCTTAAATCCAAAGCTTGATGAGTGACCTCAGTGCTGACCATAGAGTTGAAACAGTACTGACAGCAGGAGAAATCAATAATTGATCATACTGCAATGTTTCAAATCAGCCACTCAGTTCATTATTTATAACGGTCACATCACCTCTGACCTGGTGTGACTCTTCAATCTGACTGTTTGCCTGCGATTTAATGTAAAAGGATTTACATGGATTATGAGTTATTGCATGCTTTGCCAATTTCTGATTACTTGATGGGTTGTTAAAGATAAGTGAAGTAAAAAAAAAAAAAAAAAAAGTCAAATATGCTTTTAAGGATTGATTTGTTGTTCTTTTTGCTAGACCAGTGATTAAGAGAAACTTTTTGATGAGCACCGTTTCCTAACCATATTTATTCAAGTGTCACTTCTGAAAAATCATGTTGGCAGTGATTTTTATGTTTTTATAGTCAGTGGTTTCCTTTTCATAGGAAAATGATTAAGAGTACATGAATTGGGAGGAAGAAAAATTTCAGAGGGTTGGAAGTATTTCTCTGGCATGCTGGCAGTTCTCCCATTAAGCATGAGAGTGTATACAGTTGGCATGGATAATACTCCAGCAGCTACTGCTGAATAAGTATGGTTAACCATATCCTCGTCGTCTACAGCTTTTGTTGTTTATGGCTTTTGACTGAATGTTTGATTTGCACAATATCTGATGCTGAGATATTTCTGTTTACTTGCTTGATTATATTTTTTTTATTCTCATACAGATGTACTAGAATAAAGAGTAAAGATTCTATGAATGATCGTCAGTGACTGCAGTTCATTCTAGCTCACAATGTGCCGCACGCACGTACTGTGCAGCCTGTGCGACTTACACACATTTAATTGATATTCATGACACTCGAGCTTCAGCCTGTGTGGGTTATTTTAGTCAGTGTGATACCATATGGGGATAATTCTGTTTATTTTTGCAAACGAGCATAGAAGAAAGTGTTTTATCACAACTGATTAAGCAAAAAGGGTCAGCATTGTTATGAGCTAAAACGCAACATGGTTCTGATGATCATCAGTCACTGCTGTTGATCTCGATGCATAAACAACACTGTAAATGTCACAGCAAGTGAATTAAAAAGGCTTGAATAAATATACCCACGACATGCTTCAACATGTTTTAATATGGTCTTCTCACTTATGGCAATGGACCCATCAGCATGTAGATTGTCACACTGAATTAATAGTAATTAACACATTTAACTACTTTGATGTGACAGGTTATAGACCTGAATGAGTAATTGCCCCATAACCTAATAGTTGTTTGGGCCTCCCTTTGCAGCAGGAACTGCAATCAAATGTTTGTGACAACTAGTAATGAGTGTTTGATATCACTGTAGAGGAATTTAGTCTTGTAGTCTTTCATACCCTTGAAAGCCTGAACCATGGGATAATTGCCGAAAAATTTGTTTATTGAACCATCTGACAAATGTGTTTAAAAAATTAATGACATTTTAATTTCCATATAACATTTTAATTTGTGTTGTATTTGGTACATCTGGCATTTAAAAAGAATCACAGCAAAACTGTGTGTATCGAATACGGTACACTAGACGTTAGGGGGTTAAAGATTTCCAAACTGTAACACTTGGTGGAGACGTGTTGATCTAACTGTGTGAAACACATCCTGGCTATTAGAAGGATTTTCTGTAGATGTAGATGGAGCTCTGTGGAGGGCAGTCCTACACAGCTCACCCTGCTCTCTTCAACCTTTTCATTACGCAAATAAAAAGCAGCTCAAACTATCACAGCCTGCACAAAAATATTTACATATTCAATTATAAAATTAGACAGAAAAAGAAGTCAAACTGTTTGCCCAGCAATATTCTGACAGACTCATCTCGCAGACTTAGACTTCAAAAACTCTGTATATTTAGTGTTTTTCCTCAGCATTAACAAACAACAGGAATATCTACACCTCCTGGCATGTTCCCTTCTACATCAGGAGGTCTCAAAAAGCTAAAAGCTTTCCCGTGTTGTACAGTGACTGGGAAACTATTTAACAAGATCATAAATGCTATAATCCAGACCGTTTCTTGAACAGTAAACGAGAGCTTTAAAAGCGTTGGCGTGTTGTGGGAATACGATGTTGTTACACTCAAAACCGTTGCCTACTTTCTGGCCTCCTACATGATATGTACAGTATGTCGGGGTGTTAAAGGTCACCTTTTAGTGACTTTTGGAAAGAGACGTATAAACAAGTCTTTTCTATTAGTGTGTAAAAGCCTGGCCTGAAAAACAGACCTCGTGTTGGACAAGTTTACAGCTCATTGGCAACACAGCGTGAATTCATAAAAACCTGGGGTCATATGTCCAGGTCCACAATAAGTGATCAGTAGCAGTAAAAGGTCCCATCCTTGACTTGTCCTGGAGTGTAGACTGTCAGCCTTATTTATGAGGAACGGTGGCACTCTATGATGAATGGTCTCTGCATACTATTCTGGCTCACAGATTTAGTTGCATATGGTTGTTAGCCCAAAGTTCATAACCTTCTGACCCCGTCACCTGTTCAGTTTCCAGTTGGGTCTGTCAAGGAAGATTTTCCTGCTTTTGGAAATCTGAGAGAGTTTGGTTTTGATTTTATTTTGGTTTATAACATTTGCATTAGTGGAGATCTGAAGCATGCCTCTGTCTTGGCTAACCAGCGTGATGCTGCTGGTGTTTAAAATGCGATCCCCCTCAGTATGACTTATGATCATTTCAAATACATATGAAAAAAGTTTAAATTAAATGAACTGCAAAAATTTTCATTTATAACCACTGAATATTTACAGTCATGAATGAATGAATGAATGAATGAATGAATGAATGAATGAATGAATGAATGAATGAACAGACTGCTCTTGAAGTCCAGTCAGTGTTTGGATCAATGAATCATGATTTACCAAGAATACATGCAGCTTCATTATTTGATGAACTGTATATTTTATATTTATTTTAGTTTGCAACAGACTGCTATTTTGGTCCCCTACCCCCCATTTCACCCACAATCCTCCCCAAGTGTGCATGTGGGCTATTTTGGGCTAGCAGACAGGAAGTCTTTGAAGCATAGCTCTCACCAGTGTATGATGGCATGTGTTTTGGAAATGAGTCCATCCACACTGTCCTCAATCTGTATGTGTCTTGGTGCAGCTGGTGGAAACCAAGCACCTAACGTGACAGCCTCTTGTAAAAAATAGCAGGGCTGCACTGATATACTGCAGATTGAGTTAACATTGCAACACAGCTCTAGGACAGAAAAAACCCAGTTGAATACTTCCGTCAGTATTCAAATGTTGAAATGTGGCATCATAGCCTAACTTCGAACACTCAGAGCAGCATTGAGTTGATTTCCAGTTATCACCCCCTCTAAGTGATTAAACTAAATAACACTTTAACTGCACCAGCAAAGTGCCCCACTGACCATATTAGAGTCACTCATTAAGAGGTCAGGTTTTTCTGATTGCAGCTAATCTTTTCAATAAAAGGTTTGAATTGATTGGCTGCTTTGCATAACTGCCACCACCCCCTGTCCAATCAGATGAGGGTAGAACATTTAAAAATGTATGAAAGCAGCTGTTCACAGAGGGTTGTTGTTAGCCAATCACTGTATGGTTTGTGATTTTTCTGAAAATTATTTAAGCCTAAACGTAAATTAATTAAAGCATTTGTAAATAATTTATTTGCAAAACACCATGAAGATCATTGCCCGACAATATGGTAAATATAATTGTGTGTGACTCGAACCATAGGACTCAGGATTAGGAAATGCATATTTTAATATTTTTTAGTCAAAGAAATGAGATTACATTGATTGTTCTGAAAGGATTTGCCTTGGAAAGAAACAATTTCTCAGCCTTCCATCCACTGAAAGACTAAAACATTCATAATGCCATGACTATCCAAACCAAATTTGCCGATCACACTTTCCTGATACTTGAAATCTAAGTGCTACACATATTAATTACAAATTAAGTGAATGAATGGCCTCATAATCCCGGTAGAATTACTCATCTCATATGAGGCCTGCATGAATGTCAAGTTGTTGTTGTTTGGCTCTGGAACTGTGACATTTACTGAGCTGTGAGATGAATAATACATTTTGTATGGCTAAAACTTTCATTTGCATCACACAATCATTGACTGCATCCTTCAAAAGCTGCGAAAGTGTTTATGTGACATCTTTAAAGGAGGTGGAGAGGGAAAAAAAGAGAAAAAATGACATCTCACAATCCCTTTTTTCTCCTCATCCCTGTGATGTATTCATGATGTAAATGTAAATAATGTTGCCATACTCAGCAACAGGCTAACGTCACAGTGCCAGGTAATTTCAGACGCAGCTTTTCAACAGATAAGGATTTATAAAGGTTCATCTTAGATCTCACTAAAAACAAAAAGCTTTTCTTGCGCAGTTAGTCACAAAATGTGTCCGCAAGAGGGAGAAAGATGTAAGGAAGAGGACAGGAGAGAGAAATGATTATATTCAACATTTTATAAAAGGAAAAGTTAGGGTGCTGGGCCTGCGACCCAGCATTTTCAGAGATATTGTTGTATTTTTGAGCTCTTATGTTATATTGAAAGAATGTGATGTTCTGGTTATTAGTTAGGGTCTAGTAGAGTCTTAGTTTAGTCAATATTACCATCCATGCCGCCTGGTTAATGTTTCCTGTCCAGTCTGTCATGTGTTTCATGTCTGTGTGTCTACGTTGTCAAGCTCGTGTGCCATGTCTACGTTCCATTATGTTTCCTGTTTTAATTTGAAAGTCTTGTGTTTCCATGTTCAGTGTGTTTAGTTTACCCTGTGGCGTCATGTTCATTGTGTCACCTATGTTTCCACATTCCTCATTAACCTTCTGTGTGTTTTAGTCCTCTGTCTTCTTCTGTTCAGTGTCGGTCCAGCTGTTGTCTTCACGTCAATTCACGTCTGGTCACAGAGTTTTTCTTAATACTGCTCAGGCTCATGTTTTGATTTTTCACGTTCATGTTTTGATTTTTCACGTTCATGTTTTGCATGTTCCTGTTCAGTTCCATGTTCATGTCTCACGTCTTAGTTTTCATAGTTAGTTTAGCTGCTCCCAGTTTAGTTTCTAGTTTGGTTTTGTCCCAGGACGCCTTGCCTTGTTTTCCGTTTTTGATATCAGCTTAAAATAAACAACTCACTGTTTGTTAAAGATTCAGCTCCTTCTCTCCCTTGTCTGTTTATGGGTCCACACCATGAACACACCGGCTACTCTGCTGTGACAATATTACATGTAATGGCCTAATTCATTTGAGAGGTTTACTTATTGGAGTCAATAAGTAAACCTATTAGATCTGTACATGATGTATGACGTTATGATGAAGTGATAGTTATAGGTTTTTTTTCAAATTATGAAATTTAAATATACTATTTTTGTGTTATTCAGCTGTTAACTAAAAAAAAACTGTACTAAGCAGTTTGGTGCAGATTAACTGGAAAATTTGCGTTACCTTGTAATGTGTGACGAATCACTTTGTTGGACTACAGAGCACTTTGTGGTTTCATGGTCAATGTTGAGTTACATCCAGGATAGCAGACATCAGTTTTGATTCAAGCCACTCAATTAATTCTACCTTTTGTACAATCTTTGAAGTGTCAAGGGGAAATCACCCACGTGTCTCGTGAAGCATCTGCTTATACCTTGTTAAATTCAACGGGCCAAATTCACAAAGAGCTGTGAATATCGTATCACCTGATCACAAACTGTACACAAAGAAAAAAAAAAATTACGTTCAGTCTTAAAATTCTGCAACCTGCCAAATCCTACTTTGATCCCTGAGTAAATTTGATATTCTGAAACAGCATCTTTGAAAAAACACTTATTTGCTTCTGGGATTTTAATCAAAGTACATCACAAATACAATACAAGGATGCATGTATCCCAGCTCAAGCACTTTCTGTATTAAATCCTCCACAGTAAGCAAACATTTTTTCCAGTAATTTAAGCAATAAAAGCAACATTCAATGACATGGAAAAAAAATAGTCACAAAGTTTGTCTCAGTAAAACATTCTTATTAGTCCAGTATCGCCTATTTCATCTCCTATTCTCATCTCACAGACTCATTTAAGTAATACAACTGTAAACAAAAATGTTTTTAGTTACCTGGTCTGAATAAAAATATGAACACAAATATGAAAGATCATCAATGACCAAAATATCATTTGTAGTTGAAGTAAAGCCTTCTTTTCTTATGGTTTTAACACGTATCCTCCGGACGTAGAGTGGAAACAAAATAAAATCAGTGTCATGAGGTTAAAACAGCTTCCTATAAAACTCTTATGAGTTTTCCTTTTATTAACATTATCTGATCTAAGAAATGGCTCCAGTAGAAGTTGTAAGGTGAAGCCTGCTGTTATTTTTTTTTCACATTATAATCAAAACAGTGTACTTAACACATGCTCTGCCTCCAGCGTGTCTCCCTGAGTGATCTTAAATCTTGGCTTCCAGCCTGTTATCTGCTTCATGTTTACCTAATTCTTTCCCCCTAATGTCTTTTACGCTCATATTTTACATATCACTACATGTTGGTGTCTCCAGCTTTTCCTGAGTCTTCTTGCATCAATATTCGGTAGATCTTTAGATCTTCAGGTCGTCCATCCTGCTCTTGAAGTTGCTGTGCTTGCTTGACTGACTGTTTCTGCGCTGATTTTCTATGGACATGTCGAGGACAGGACTGGAGATTTTCCTCCCCTTTGTGTCATCTTCCTCCGCTTTGCCTTTTCTCTCCACAGCCATATTATCTCTGTTCTGCTTGTAGGCCACCTTGCTGTTGTAGGGGCTGTAAGCAGAGTTTGGCTCTGGCATGCTGTACTTTGAGTCTGTAGGGAAAGGTTCAGGCACAACAGAATGATCTCCAAAGTAGTTATGGTTTGGGACAAAGGGCATGACCGGCTCACTTAGGGCTTTGGAAGCTTCACGTGCGGCTTTTGAGCTCCTGTAACGAAGACCCTGGTGGCACTTTGTAAAACCTAGATGGTACATTTCCACCAGGTTGAGCAGCAGTGAGACGCTGGCCACAGCCAGCATGAAAAGGATGAAGATTGTCTTCTCGGTGGGACGGGAGATGTAGCAGTTCACCGTGTTTGGGCAAGGCCAGCGATCGCAGGTGTACATGGCCTTGAGCTCAAACCCATATAGAAAATACTGAGCTACAATAAACGCCACCTCAAACAGGGTCTTAAAAATAATGTTGAAGACATAGGTCCGCAGCAGCGCACCTTGTAAACGCGCGTGGCCCTGTTTGTCTTTAACTGAAGGCTTTTTGACCTTATGGCAGTGTACCTGCTGCTGGTCTTCAAGCTCCTTTTGTTTCTGCATCTCCTTCTCCTCCATGCGGACCAAATGAAGGATATGACCAAGATAAATGAGAGTGGGCGTGGAGACAAAGATGATCTGCATCACCCAGAAGCGAATGTGAGAAATGGGGAAGGTTGTGTCATAGCAGACGTTCTGACAACCGGGCTGCTTGGTGTCACACGTGAAGCTGGACTGCTCGTCACCCCACACCTTCTCCGCAGCAGCCCCCAGCACCAGGATGCGGAAGATGAACAGCACCGTCAGCCAGACTTTGCCCACTACAGTGGAGTGCTCTTGAGCACTTTCCAGCAGCTTCCCTAACAAGTTCCAGTCTGCCATACCAACTTACAACTGTCCTCTCAGCTTTATTGGCAAAACCAGGAGAAAGGCCTGTAAGGAGAGGGGGAAATGTTTTATTTGAATAAACTAAGCAATATGGCAGACTACACCTGTCATGTAACTCAGTGAAAATGAGAAAATACACCACTTATTACCATATAAACAGTTAGTACCTTTACTAATAACCACTGATTAAATATGGTAACATGATAAACTTTAGTAAATTTAATTGTGATTATTGGTTATTATATGTACAGCACTTTGTGACTGTGTCTTGAAAAGTGCTATATAAATAAAATTTTATTTATTTATTTATTTAAATACTTATTTGTCTTATATGCAAACAATGAAATGATGATGTTTACCAAGTAGTTATTGAATGCGTTCTTAGCTACCTATGAACATTTTCTTGATGATAATTAATTTGTAATGGACAATAAAACCCATGTAGCTACGAGATAAACATTATTTGGATGGATTTTGTAAGGTGATAAGTGATTTTGTTAGCTCTCATATAAGCGCATGCAAAATTAGAATCAAGCTTAGGAAACATTCCCAGCAGCCTATTTTGTTTATACAATAGTTTATATGTTAATCAGAAACAGAATCCCAAATCTCTATATGAGGAAACATGTTTATCTTTAGGTGAAGCAGAGAAAATTGCAACGATATTGCAAGAGAGAAAGCAAGAAAGCAGGAGACAGTCAACTGAAGAAACTAAAAAAAATGTGTACAAAGAAGAAGCCAGTCAGTCTTTGCAAAGCGTTTCCAAATCAGTAAGTGATCACATCATTACTGGATGAGGAACGCTTTTCAGAACCTCTCTTATCTCAGCCCGAGTCTGGCTTTTTTAAACAGTTTTTCCTTTATTTAGAGCTGTGCCTTTTCTGGCTGCCTCTCTGTTCACAGTTGGTCCAGTTTCTTCAGTGGACTTTGTCCTGCTTTCTTGCCTTAAAGCTTCAGGCTTCTCTCTTGCAATATTTTCTCCACTTTCTTTCATTTACCTGGCGGTAAACATATTTCCCTGTATAGACAAATGGGAGTGTGGCAGTATGCAGATGATACGGAGACTGCAAAATACTCCAGTGGCAACGTTTCATAACTCTGATGGAAGTTTTAAGTGCACACTTGTTTTCTGCTCAGGGTAAGAATGTTTCCATTCACATTAGTGAATGACTGCCATCGTCCTGTTACATGAGCCATTTTCTGCTAAGCTTTAGCTGTCAGGCAGATGACCTCGCATTTGACTCTAGAATATTTTGGTATACAGAGGAGTTCATGGTCAATTCAGTGCCTACAAGGATCTCAGATACTGTGGCTGCAAAACAAGCACAAATCATTGCCCCTCCACCACTGTGCTTGACAACTGGTATAAGGGATTTGTGTTTAGGTTTGCAAAGATGCAGCTTTACAAATCTAACTCATGCTGTCAGGTTCTTTGTAGAGAGAAGAGGCTTTTTCCTGGAAACCCTTCCACGCAAGTCATACTTTTGCAGTCTTTTTCTAATTGAAATATCATAAAATTTCACATTTCACAGCTGGGCGTCCAGGGAAGATTGTGGCACTGTGTTAGCACTGCCAAAACTTCTGCTTTTATAGAGGTGCTCCCACTTACTGATGATTATTTAATTAGTTAATCATTTAAGTACATTTTATTAGCAGCATCTAGCGCCTATCTACCTTCTCAGTTCCTGTGGAAACAGGAAAGATGCACTTGATGCATGACTACATAGAGACCCATCAAATCTTTTTTTTTCATGTGATTGTATATATAGCATGATAATTCACCATAGCACAGGGTCAGCGGTACATGTGTCTAATTTGTATGTAAATCTAACATACAATGCATTTATTTCCCCATGTTTTCATATTGTACTTAAACTAAATGCACTATGCAATACCATGTTGGATAACTAACTGATAACATTGCCATTAGTGTTGTTCAGACTTTTGTAATGAACCTTTTTTTGAGAATGATGACGAAGAGTGTGCCGCACATTTAAACGTAAGAACAGGACATAAAATCAGTCAAGTGCAGTTTTAATTGAACTGATTAATTTCAAGGCATTTACATTTTAAATACATTTAATATAAAAACAAAACACACATTCAGTGTAAACTATTTGGTTACTTGACAGTTTGGATATGTAGTTAATTTATATTGTGCCATGAATGCATTTAGTATTGTGCTTGAGAAATCCCACATTAGACTTTCCCAGAGAAACCCTGGTAATGAATTCCCCCGTTTGTATTCCTAAATGTTTGTCAGAACGATGTGATAAGAAGAGCATGGACACAGATGACTGTGTTTGGGAGAAAGCCCCGGAGCGGACTGGGTGAGACTCTCAGGATCTTGTGACACACTACCTCGACTCCAGAATTAGGTGTCTAGTTTGGATCTCATGGCATATTTGTTACGGTGTAGAAAAGAAAGAAACTTTAAAAAAAATACTTGAAAATGTCCTGAGTGATTATTTAAAAAACAAAACAAAAAAAAAAACCCAAATGAAAAAATATGAAATCACAGCTGAGTTCTTTCACTCACTGTTCAAAATTTCATCCATATTTTTTCTTCATAAAAATTCACCTAATGAAGTAATAGTAACATCCCAGAAAGATTAAGAAAGACCTACCTGATAATGTTCATTTCTTCCAGTCCCTTGGTGAAACTCACTTCACGGCGAGGCCATGTCCTCCTGAGCCACTGAGGAAACTGCAGCACCAAAGATAAACTTCTCTCAGGCAGTTTTCTCTGGGATTCTGCCCAGTGCCCTCCCGCCTACTCTGACCTTATCAATGCCCAATGCTCAACAAGCCACCACAGCTAAACCCCCTGTCTTGTCTCAGCACAAATGAAAACATTCCTGTGAGAAGAAAAGTCTAAAATCCTCTCTGTCAAGAGGTGTTTCTGTTCAACTGAGTGGCAGCTGAGGAGTCCAGTCAGGATGCAGGTTAAGCCTACATACCAGCATACTCTAAATATAATTCATGGTGAAGGGAGTGGTTTTGTTGCCACTTTTAGGGTGATCTGACCCATGACCGCGTGGATGAGCTTCAGACAGCGCAGAGCCATCCCTCAGTGCTACGCGGAGGAAGACTGCATGGAGGAATACCTGAAAAAAAATGATGCCTGCATGCAGAGGATGGTGCGCTAACCTAATTATGCTATTTAGACTTAGGCTATTTGGATTAAAGTCACTTTCACTTTGGGGGTTTTGCGGCAGGACTTCTGTAAAATTAACTTATGGACATTTTACTGTAAATTAATTTGCTCACAGACTCCTGCAGAGATTGGTTGTTTGTGCAGTGCTGTCAATAAATCTGTGCAAACGACATGTGGCGATAGTTTCCATACAAAGAGAAACACCCTCATTCCTCTGGGACAGCAGGGTCTCAGCTGTCTATGGGGCTAACCATTGTCGCCCACACACGTAAACCCCCTACATGGTGGGTCCACTAATAACACCAACACTTTCACAACTTCATCAGCCTGAGACGTTTCTTCACAGGTGGCTTTGAAGATCTCCCACACAGCGGGGTCGATGGGGTTGATGCGTGAGGAAGTTTCGTTCCCATATTTTGTTTCCCTCACTCAGACTCTGGCACCTCTGTGGCCACAGCTTTATATGTACCTATCGTTAACCGCTGCCCGCTGGTCATTTATTTCATCACGTTTCCACAGAACCGGGAAGTCCCGTCAGAGTACGCTTAAACAGCTTCACTCTGTTATGTGTCGGAACAAATCCCCTTTAACTGAGCAGGTAAAAACTGCACAATTAGTTCAAAGTCTGGTTGATTTTATTCTGTTGTGTATGGACAATATAGAAACATCCACTTTCTAAATAAATACATTTAAATACAAATATGACCATGTTAAGAAAGCTTCATGAAAAAAAAAATTGCAATTCAAGTTTTTTCCGTTACCGTCTTTCCATCTGAAAGTATTGAACCACCAAATTAAATAATGTGACTGCTCCATTCAACACATATGAAATGCAACATGTTTACTACATGCATGTATTAGTATAACTTCACTCACATCAATGTTTGTGAGTATGTGTCACATAAATAACAAAATATCATTAATGACCATGCCCACAATATACTTTTCTCATCCAATTGGATGTTTTGCGATGGCTTTGGGCAACTTTTATAGTTTCATTTCAAGATGAAAGATTAAAACAAATCCATGATAGCTGAAGGCTGTAATGTGGTCAGTTGGAATATCGGTTTATTAAACGTCGTTTAGCTGATCTGCAGTCAGACAAACACAAAGCTATCCATTATAACCGAGACATAATCTGCTGGCTTCCTGCATTTGATCCGGTGCTTCTCGTCACTGAGAAAAATCACCACCGTGATATAAACCTCACAAGTTAAATCAGTAGCTGTTACCTGAACGGTCACTTATAGGTCCCCTTTGTGCTGCTGTGCATTTTGTTAGAATGAGCAAAGCTTTTGTTGGATCCAAGCCCCCATAGTCGAGTCTCCAGCATTGTGCAAATGCTTACTGCAAGCCTTCCCCACCAAGAAGAAAACCTCTGCAATGTTGAGTAGAATACAAACCCCTGACACAGCCAACATGAACACGGTGAAGACAGTCTTCTCTGTGGGCCTTGACACAAAGCAGTCCACCGTGTTGGGACAAGGGTACGAGTCACACTTCACCAGCCGGATCATCTTGTAACCAGGGTAGATCATATAAAACACATACATGAAAGTGACCTCAAAGATGATACGGAACAAAAGGCTGATGACGTATGTCCACCATAGGGCCCCTGTGATTTTCATCTTCTGGGTTTTTATCTGCTCCAGGTCTTTGGGGTTGGACCGGCCGGACAGTTTGTAGAGCCTCTTGTCGACATGACGCCGATGGGCCACGTGCATGGCTACCAGCAGGGCAGGAGTGGAGACCAGGATGAGCTGGAGTGCCCAGAGGCGAATGTGGGAGATGGGGAAGAAGTGGTCGTAGCAGACGCTGTTGCAACCCGGCTGCTGCGTGTTGCAGGTGAAGCCAGACTTCTCATCGCCCCACACGCTCTCGGCTGCAACCACGAGGACCAGGATGCGGAAAATGAAAAGCACAGAGAGCCAGATGCGACCGATGCCGGTGGAGTGGCGGTTCACGCCGCTAATGACAGCATAAAATGATGCCCAGTTCATCTTTGGTTCCGGGTCTGAAACAAACAAACACAAAATATCATATGATATCATTTTTTTTGTAATTAAACATCTTTCAATGTAATTTTTTTTTTACTGTAAAGCAACACAATAATGTCACACAAATCCTAAAACAATTAAATATTTATATTCACTTTGTTGTCTATTGTATGTATGCTGCTATCAGTAGTGTTTCTCTGATCTGATCTTATGATAATTATTACTCTTTGAGATTAGACATTCAAAGAAGACCGTCTTCTTCACATGTAGCCTTTCGGCAAAAATGAAGACTTCTTAAAACTTCAGAAAAGGCCTGCCACGCTCTCACTTAGACAATTTGTTTCCGAAAAGCAGAGCCAAAAATCAGTAAGTGAAACAATGCAAACGATGTACAGTAAATCCTGTGTGTAACGCTGTACTGTGGAGATTTGACCAATGCAAATTTACCCGGGATCAGTCCCCCTGTGTTTCTGTTTGTTGATACATCATTTGGTTAAGATTTTTGAGCAGAAAACTTGTTTAGGCTTTGTTTTAAAGCAGAACATCTCCCCCCAGATTCAGCTGTGAGGATTTTGGCATTTATTGCTTTCTGTGAAAACTGAATATATCTGGGTTTTGATAAAGTAATTTGCTTAAACTTAAGCTCTTTCTGAAGGTGATAAGACGACACTTAAAATGATCATGGAAAAGCACATGAAAATGATCTATGCATCAAATTCAGAATAAATAAAACATACTTCAAATTAAAAAGGCTGGAAAAGTAACTCTGTAAAAATTCTCAAAGCAGGCACAAAGGGAAACGTCACTTCCAGTTTTTAGCAGCAAACTTCAAAGTACAACTTTAGATCATTTAAATAACTTAATAAACACAATACTGTCTTACTTAGTCACTGTAAATAATAGCAACCTGCACACATGACTTAAATCATGGTGCAAGCACACTTTTGTTGGACTAAATTAATAGTAATGAGCAAATCACAGCTTTTTTCTAAGCCTACGATTCTTCTTAGGCTTAAACTGTAGCGTGTTTGATTCCTGTTGTGTTGATTATTACTGATTGCTCTGTAACGTCTGAGTCTAGAGTAAATGTCAGAGTTGTTACCGGGCTCAGCTGGAGGTGCAAGAGGCATAGGAGGCAGCGTGGAGGACAATGTAGACCTGCTGGTTTGGCATGGATGTGAGTCCAGAGAAGGAAAAAAGCCTCTCTGCTCCCCTCTGCAGCTGGCAGCCCACTTAAGAGTGCAATACTGAGGTCTGGCACCATGTGTCATGTGACATGCTTTCACCAGTAGCCATGGTGCTGCATGCAAAATGAGCATCTGTAGCTGGATTAACAGACTGTGTGATAGTCGCCACTCACGGGCAGGAAAGTCATTTGTCTGTTCTCCAAAAAGACGTTGATAAGTTACAGAGAAGGACTCGTCTGCTTCTTAGCTTAGAAGTTATCCACACAATTCACCGATCAGGCAAAGTGCAGATAGAAATAACTAACAAGGACTGAAAATAAATAATGTTGTCTGATTATCATTTCTCTGATGAACTCTCAAAAAGAACTTTTGGAAAAAATGTCTCATTTTCTCTTTTATCCTAATCATATCTTGTTCTCCTGAGTGACGTGACATAAGAGCTAAGCAGCATCTGCCCGAGAGCACCGAATAAATGAACACGCTGAAAAGAAACCATTCAAACTGTCCATCCCCTCAGCCACATGGTGTAGTAACAAAGTCATCAATAAAATGAACTTACCTCAGCTGTGATTTTAAATAAAGTGCATCCAGAAACATTTAAGTTGGCATCACCAGATCAGATGGGTTTTTTTTTTCAGTCTTTGACTGTGAACACAAGTATCAGAACACCATGACTTTGCATTGCTAATGATTTCTCTCACACTAGCCACTGCCCTGCACTGGGGAGGTCATATGCCTCTGTGCAACGCATTTGCATACAATAGCCCCATTTAGGCAGCGCAAACAAACAGCTTCAGAATTCAGATCAAACGTTTTAATTTCTGCCCATCTGAAGAATCTGTGTGGGGACTGTGGTCCGTCATGTTGTCCTCAGTGTGCTGCTGAGCAGAGGAAGAGGTGGGGACGGTTTTGACGTAATATGGAGTGTAACATAAAGGTCTTCAACAAAGAATGAGCCTCAAAATCTAAAGATAAGAGGACAAGGGTTTGTTATCCTAAGAATCAGTCTCTCATCTAGTGTTTCTTCTCGACCTTTACATCCTAACGCTAAACCATTGACTGAACCAGCCAATGACTGTGCTTACTGTGTACTCAGTGGAGGCTGAATCTAGTTTGAGGCGTTTTCACAAATGGAGAAAAAACTAGCAACTTTTCGAACTGAATAAAATTTTGAGCTTATTTCTTGTCTTAGTTAAAATCCAAAAGAGCTGATTTGAATATGACAAATAATTCATTATTATATTCATTTTTACTAGTTTATAGTTGTTTATTAATCATTAGGGAGACAGCTGTTATATTTCATGACATCATTTGTATTTCTCGGACCGTTTAGTTGGCTTTGATGACTAAAACAAACAAAGAGGAATGTATTGTCTGCATTGTTGTGTCACAGCATGAGAGGAACTGTGACATGTACAGGTCTTTAAAAACCTTGGCATTAAGGGAACGGACTCTGGAAATGTTGAAATGATGCACAAACTGATGTAAATACACTTTGACCCTTGAATTCTTGTAGTTTCCAAATTTCCCATGGCCAGTCTACCTGTGCCATGCATCCAGTTAAAACTGTATATATACACACACACACACACACACACACACACACACACACACACACACACAAAAAAAAAAAAACAAACACAAAAAAAAAAAACAACACA
>VURO01047398.1:0-11014 GCA_015108175.1 Pelvicachromis taeniatus | reverse complement strand
CTGTGTGAAGGATGAATGGAAAAATGTACTGAGAGCTTCTTGATAAAACTCTGCTGCCACCCACCAGGATGAAGATGAAACAGCATCTCTGTTTCAGAGAAAGAAAATAAAGCTTTTCTTGATTGGCTGGCTAGAATGAGCCAGCCAATCATTTGATGATCTATAGAAAGAACTAAGAGTTCATAGCAGGGCCCAAAGACCCTTCAGGACTGTGTGGGAGAATGGGTAAAATCACAGCTGTCAAAGCATGTGACGGGTTTCTCCATACAGGAGGCGTCTTGATGCTGTCATCACCAACAAATGCTTTTCTGCAATGTATTGAATACATATCAGTAAACATGTCCATTCTCTCCGAGAATCGCTACCTTATCATGGTGGAGGGGTTTCCTTGGAGTCCCTGGGAGTGGTGCTGGAGGATGCTCCGCTTAGGGACTCTGTTGTCCTACTGGGACACTTCAATGCCTATGTGTGCAACAACAGTGAGACCTGAAGGGGCATGACTGGGAAGCATGGCCTCCCAGATCTGAACCTGAATGGTGTTTTGTTGTTGGACTTGTGTGCAAACCACAGTTTGGCCATAATGAACACCATGTTCGAACATAAGAGTGTCCATAAGTGCACGTGGCACCAGGACGCTCTAGGCACCTTAACGTATAGTGAGGGTGTGCTGGGAACGCCTAGCAGAGGCCCCAGTCCGCGAAATCTTCAGCGCACACCTCCGGCAGAGCTTCAACAACATTTCGGGAGAGATTGGGGACATTGAGTCCGAATGGACCAGCATCTCCATTGCTGAAGCTGCTGCACTGAGTTGCAATCGCAAGGTAATTGGTGCCTGTCGTGATGGTAACCCCCAAATCAAATGGTGGACACCAGAGTTGAGGGGAGCCACCAAGCTGAAGGAGGAGTCCTACTGGGCTTGGTTAGCCTGTGGGACTTTGGAGGCAGTTGATAAGTACAGACAGGTCCAGCGGAACGTGGCACGGGCAGTGACTGAAGCAAAAACTCGGGTGTGGGAGGAGTACGGAGAGGCCATGGAAAAAGACTTTCGGAACGCCTCGAAGAGATTCTGGCAAAGTGTCAGGCGACTCAGGAGGGGAAAGCGGTGTTCTACCTGCATTGTGTATAGTGCGGGTGGAGCACTGCTGACTTCGACTGAGGAAATTGTCAGGTAGTGAAAGGAATACTTTGAGGACTTCCTTAATCCCACTGGCACGTCTTCCGTAGAGGAAGCAGAGTCTGGGGACGAAGGGGATGACCCACCTATCTCCGGGAGCGAGGTCACTGAGGCAGTTAAACAACTCCTTGGTGGTAGAGCCCCTGGGGTGGATGAGATCCAGGTATGTTCTGGGCATGTCCCACCAGGAGGAGGCCCCGGGGCAGACCCAGGACACGCTGGAGAGATTATATCTCTTGGCTGGCCTCCCCGGATGAGCTGGAGGAGGTGGCTGGGGAGAGGGAGGTCTGGGCTTCTCTGCTTGGGCTGCTGCCCCCACGACCCGGCCCTGGATAAGCGGAAGAAGATGGATGGATGGATGGATGTTCAATGCTTGTTCCCCGAGTCATTTCTCATTATTGCACATAATTTATGGACATCCATGACTTGATTTCTTTGCACGTGTGGATTGGATGGATTGTTACTGACACGTGGTGATAATTTCATGCTGATAGCACCTTTAGAAATCAAATCAGGAAAACTTTGCAACCATTGTAACTAATTTCTAAAAGTAACTTGAAAACTAACATCAATGCCTGGTTACATCTCAGCTGGTCTGGTTTCAGCCAGGAAGGTTTAGGGGTGAAGGTGGCTGAAATGTGAGGAAGAAAAAGATGTGCAGTCAGAAACAAGTTAAAGCTTTAGCTCATTTTACTGAAAAACTTGAAACAGGAGTTAGTGAACCAGGTGCACCTGTAGCATTATGCTACTATTGTACATACAAGACAACACTCACAGATCAGTCTTTGATTATACAATGCTTCTAATGAGTATGTTAATCCACATATAATGAATAACCAAATGGTTCTGGGTCACAATGCAAATGTGACCCAAAGTCTTTACATTTGTAAAAAAAAAAAAAAAAAACCCCAACACTTGTTTTGGTGGTTGAGGACAAGCCAGATCAGTTTTGTATTCCTGTGTAAATCTTATTTCATCCATATGATCTCCAAGATCTTCATGTGCCACATTCAGAAGGTTAGTGTCTCAGATCACTCAATATTTAACCAATCAGACCAAAAAACGCACGTTTTAGGTGTAAAAGTACAGTCAAATGTGTAAAACATATCATGTCCCTTGATCTTTGTCCTGTGCAATGCTCCATGCTGTGGACCCATCGGTGTGGAAAGTCTTGGAGGATGATAATGGATCTAACAGACGTGGTCAGTAAGTGTTCCACGCAGACTGGAGAACACACGTTGTCCTCACAGGGTGTTACCAAGGTGAGATCCCTCTGCTTGAAGAATAAATGCCTCAGAGAAAACTCACGAGTTGCTGCAGGAAAATGAGTTTGCAAAAGTTCATTCATAAAAACCCTGTTTACCTGTTACTGCAGCTAAAAAGACACCTGGGAGTGATGAGCTGTGCTGCTTCCTCTACAGAAATCTTCAGATCTTTATTTTAAATTCAAGGACTACTACAACTTTGCATCCAATCACAATCAATTCTGTTGAAAGTACATATTACTACATACAGTAATATGAACAGGAAGCTAGTTTGACCTGAAACACAGATATAAAGACAAAAACCTATATCCTTCCTACCGCAAGCACAGGGGGATTACTGTGGTTGTCATAGACAGATGAAACCTGGACATGGCATCTGTGTCAGAAAAATGTCGCTAAAACAGACTCTATTTTAGGCCACCAGATGGTGATAGCTGTAGTTGCAAAAAGCCTTCCAGACCTACAGAACTCTGGGAAAATGGCTGTCTCCACCTTCATAACCAGTTTATGATTTCAGTCACTCCTTTGGGGTTAAATTAAATACAAATAAAAAAAGTCTAGTGTGCAAATCTTGGTGAAACTATGTTTCAAAATGTTTTATCATGGGCTAATGACTAAGGGTCTTGTAGTCAGAACCTCCCCCCCTCAGGTTTTTGCAAACCAAACTTGTCTTGGTTACAAAGGAAGATCTCAAAGAGTGACATCACAGCAGCTACATCCAACTTTTATATGGTTAAAGGGCTCCCAGTTGGCTCCATCTGTGACCATGTGAACATTTTTCCTCATGAGTTCGTGGTCTCAGTTTCACACATTGACAAATACAAAATGAGATTCATTTTGTTCATCATGGTCTCCATTAGAATCGAGGAGGATAAATCCAGGCATGTTTTACTGTGTGCTTCCTCCCTCGGTCCATGTGACATCTGGCTGCTAAGCTAAGCTAATGACCTTTAGCCCAATTATGGACCTCCCTCTGTCTGTGTCATCCGAAGCAAACTCCATCGTAACTCCAAGTGGGGACAAAGGATAAGAGAAATGGGTGAATGGGGGAAGCGATGCTTCACTAACTGCAGAGGTTACATGCTTCTGTTATATACAGTATATGGTCAAGGGCCACACCTAATATAATATAGCTCCTGACAGAGTGACTATGTAATATTGTGTAGAAACAACCTAATATTCCTCCCCAGGAGAAAACCAACAAATGTCCAGTGTTTGAACTTTGCTCTCCTTTTCCTGCCACGCTGTTCAGAATCAGCAGAGCAGTGTGAAATGTTGGGAAAGGGCCGAGGGTTCAGACCAAAGAAGCCTCCACCGTCCCACACCATCGTCTCCATCGCTCACTGGGTGAGCTATTGAAATATTAACACAGGGCTCTATACAACTTTTTATTTGAACTGTGAAACATCTCAAATGTTAAATGTCATCCAAAACATTTTATTAACATTTAGAATTCAATATGGAACAAAATATGTGAAAAAAAAGGGGGGGCATCACAAAGTAGATAAGACATTCGATTTGGCTTTTGGTAGCACATTTCTGACAATACCAACATCATAGTGACGTCTGATACCCGGCCTACACTCTGTATGACTGGCAGCGTCATAAGGGTGGAGGACTTCACCTGTCTGTCACAACTTCAAACATTTCTCACTTAAAATCTGTCAGGCTAACAACCTGGAGTATAAAATAAAGCTACAGATGTTTGACAGTCTGTAAACTGCATGTCACATGGTCCAAATCCATCACAGCCAAGTCAGCCTGCCTGCAGCTGAAGTCATTAAATAACTGGTGCACGCAGATTAAATAAATTAAAAGAAGCCCAACACAGACATCCTGCATCAAACCATGTTATTTGGTCCATTACCGGGATTTGGAAGCACAAACACACAGAGATCTGAAAGGGCACAATCAGAGGATGATGGTGGTCATCACAGTAAAGTGTGTGTGTGTGTGTGTGTGTGAAGGGGGGGCTTGTGAATTAGCATGTTAGCATGTGCAAATGTGCTCACAATATCCTGAGTACAAAATCTTCATCACACTGCATCTTCCACTGTCCTGCTAGTGTGAAACACACTGTTCACAATGCATGGATGGCTTTAGAGTATTGTGTAGTCAATGAGAAAACCTGAGGCATTACAAAACAACAGTGTGAAACACAGGAATGACTGCTCTTTGGGTGGAATGACTGTGCCGGATGCACGGAGAACGCAGAACTGTTCTTTGATTCAAAGGTGACTCGAGGACGATCCCGTCATGCTCTCTCTCCCTCTCTGTGTCTGTGACAGAAATGAACCCTGAGCTCGAGTGATGCAACAATGGGCACAGCACAAAACTCACAACTGTCAGGTACAGACAGCCAATTGTTGGAAACATATCCGAAAACTAGATTTTCAAATGGTCACGATGGGAATGTTAGTTAAACTCAGCGCTTGGGCATAGAGAAAAGCACTTGCATGAATGTGCGTGATGAATGAGGTGATGTAAGCAGAACAGCTCCTGGAGCGCTCGATCGAGGAGACGCAGGAGCTAAGGAAATGCACCCTCATGTCCACACCACATTTATAGAGCTCGTATTCGAGTTTGACCTAAAGGCCTGTTAACACTGAGTGTTTTCATAGATATATACATCAACTACTCAAACCTTTTTGAACCACTTTGGTTTAAGTTTACTGCAAACAGAAGCTATCATATCGCGGGGGCCAATCCTGGACGGTCATCGTACATCGTCAGCCAGCAACACGGTGGCATTTTAAAAGCTTGGCATGCATTAAAGTGACACACCAAAATCAGTCAGTCTGGCTGAAGTAGCTATTACTACAGCTAGTTAACCTCCGGTCACAAGCTAACAGCTAACACTTAATGCTAGTCTCTTCCAGTCATTTCCTCTAATATATTGATATTTTTTACTGTTTCGTTTAATAAAAAGCTCCTGAAAAGGAAAAACTGACCATGTGGCCACAGCTTGTCAGCCACGCGGTGGGGTCAAATGAACAACCTCCTGACAATCACCTGGTAACCACCAGCTGTAAGAGGAACGTGTATATTCTGACTGCTGGGTGAATTGGTCAACACACCTGTTGACCACACCCTCTGCAGAACTGATAATGTAAAAAGTGCAACACAAACTGGAAACACAACGTTCACCTTCAGAGTAACAGCTGCACCTTTTCAAATGTGTTGATGCTTTTAATTTTAGGACACACGTTTTTTCACTACAGCTCAGTGGTAATAAGGAAACTGCTAAGTCAGCGCATTCCACGCAAACTACGATCAACCTTGGCAATCTGCTAGTAACCACAGCAAGTCACTTAGCAACATCACATCTTCCACTCACCGATCAGTCAGGGAACTTTGTTCTTTAATCTAGTGACTGGGAGTTGTCATGTTTAATATGGTGGACAAATCTTAGGCAATGATCATGCAGGAAATCTGACTATTTAGCATCAGAAATACTTTTATATAGTATCTATATGTCTTTGTTTTTATTGTAGCTCAATAATGAGGAAAAAACAGACACTATGGGAAAGTTAGATGATAGCAGTAAACCTAACATGCTTCTTATTTCAAGTACGAAATAAACTGAGGATTAAAGATGTTAGCACTCAAACACGTTTCAGTCTGGCTCGAGAGGATCCACATCAGAACTTCCCAAATGTAAAACATTAAGATGCAAAAATGTATTTCGATTGAGAATTCAAAGAGCCGTCTAACTCCACACTGAGGCAAATAAGTAGTGCTACAAGGAAACGGGCTGCCAGCAAAGTGAACACAAGACGTTTTACTCACAACCTCACGCAGAGATGTCTACAGGCCATTCACAAGCCCAGGACTTTCAAAGGCATCCACAAAACATTACAACAAATTGTAACGCATACAATGAACAGCCGCCTCATTAAAACATAAATGGTATAAAGACAGACAACAGAATGTCGTCCTGGTCCAAGCACAAAGCAAAAGTGAGTGGACGACTTTTTGGAATGTGAAAAGAACAAGAAAGCAATCGTCTTCACTCCATAAACAACATTTAGGAAAGCCTTTTCACCAGTGTTGTCAAACTACCTGTGTCCAAGCAACAACAGACGCTTGTGGCAGCACAGCATTGGTCAGAAATGAGTAGTGAAAATACAGATATGCAGATGATGTGCCAATAATTGTGTGTGACCTATTGATGATGGCGCACTCTGGAAACCAAACCACAACCGAACCTTTCCATCAGTGCGTACCTGAATGCAGGTATGCTATCACTCTACTGCTGCAGGAAGGGAAATAATGCTGAGTTTATCAAGGCTTACTGCCATTTTTCTTAAGACTCACAACTTTGTACTGAACATACACATTAAGACTGACTTTGTTTCATTCACCCCAGTTACAGCCAGGTTAGAGTAGCACACATGTAGCCAATGAAATTTAAATACGCCACATGCTGATAGCCACTGATGACAGACAGGTGACCTCTCCCTTATTTCAGTGAACCAGCCTAAAGACAAGATGTTGTATAAACCACCTGTTTCTACTCAAACAGTCTTCAGGTTTTCAAATCAAGATTACAGGGGCCAACATAAAGTTTCTTCTTCTTCAAAACCAATGAGGCGGTATTACACATATACAAATAATGTGATGTACATTCAAACACGAGCGTTTCCCAGCTGAGGATCAGGTGAGAAGGAATTACAAATGGAAGATGTTCATCGTCTTCCCAAAGCAAAAGGGCTTCTTAGCTCCACAGCAGAACAGCCATCCCAGCAGCTGTTCCAGCACTATACGGGTTTTTTTTTGCTACTCACTAAATATTTCCACACACACTGAACTTTGGTCCGTGTTACATTTACAACAACAGGTACAAATAAAAAGCCAAGTTTCTGTCTTCTTCTCCAGACCTTGTAGCGAATAATGGCTGAGCGTCGCACGTCCAACAACAATGAAACACTTCCTTGTCTGTGTCAATGGAGGCATTGACTCCAACTCACCGCTCCTACAAAGTGCATGTTTCTACAGCATGTAAGGTGCAGGTAGGCAGCTCTGTGATGACGGAGTGGGCAAGCTGAACAGCACAGGGAAGCCACAAACTGTTTGTCAGCATCATCTGCTGTGGAGGAGGACGACACATTTTATCCCCTGCTGTGGAAATCGTTTTTGTTTTCAGAGTGATCGAATTTCTTGAGCTACCAATACTACATAAATGACTAAAGGCCTCTGTCCCATCATTTCCTGGGAGCAGGGGATGCTGATGGCTAAAGGACAGCAACAGGCTTACACTGCTGGCCTCTCCCTGTATGGGAGTGGTGTGGCACTGAGACAGCACTGGAAACTGGAAAATGTCACTGGTGTTTCATTCATGCTATGGCTGGGGCTTTGAGAAGAGCCCGAGCAATGGTGGAGGAGTGGGTGTAGTTTAAGAATCCACCTCTGGGAGGCTCACGGTGAAGTGTTTCCACGCACTGCCTGGGTAAAACAGTTTCAGTGAGAAGCCCACCATCGGTTATTGTTGACAGCAGGATGGCCACGTAGCTGGGTTGTTTGTTTAAGAGGTCAAAGTTCCTCCCTCAAAGCAGTCCTGAACCCAAGTAGAGAAAAACAAGATTACGTAGGTACGAGCTTCAAACTCATCCCTGGTTGGGAGCTCAACGCCCACTCTCTGGGTAATTCCTCAGTTAGGAGGTGGAGTTTCCTCCTTTGAATAAATTCTGAACCCAGGCGAGGGGCGTGGCCTGATGTCAGGAGTCATCATCGGTGTCCTCAATCAGAACCTTGGTGTCACGAGTCTTGGACCTAAAAGGAGAAACAGGAAGGAAGCTCGTAAAGTGGGAACTCAAGTTGATGATTGATCATCATTAATGGTCTGTCCTCCAGTCTATACACGCGTGTTCCAACAGCTCTGCACGACTGAAGCCTTACACAAACTTACACTTTGTCTTGTATTGTGTCAGTGTGACAAACCCCGTCTCTACTATAGCAACAAACAGCCAACACTGCACTGTGCGTTTCCTGTGTTCACACCTGACACACATCTTCCCTGTTTAATATGTTTATGCTGGATATGTATGTTTCACAGACAGTGGGTTCACAGATTGTAGATATCACATTTGAAGCAAACATACAGTAGAGCAGAACAACACCTCCCATGTTAAATTAGGTGGCATCAAACATGCTGTCTTTACAATCAGGCTGCAATAGGAGGCCTGTGGATCACCAGCATGATGTGGGCCAGAGGTCAGTTTAACTGGCTTCTTAAAGGCATAGACATGAGCTGTAGCCCGCCTACGCACACTGAGGCAGGTCAGCTTCACCTACAGAATGACTGCATGTTTCAAACCTGAGACAAACAAAAGATGTTGTCTTTAATATCCAATCATCTGCTTTCTAAGTCAGCAGTTTACTAAGTATGAACGTTTAAAATGATGGATTTTTACAGCAATAACCAAGAGGTCTTTTTCTTTACAGGTTATTATGCAGTGGTTTTACCATACTGTTCTTAAAAGAGTTTAGGAGCATTAAGCCACTTCCTGTCCTGACTGAGCTGACCATGTCTGCAGTCAGCAGGACACATAGCAGGGTCGATAAGGGAAAACACTTACTGCGAGGCCAGGCGTGGCCTGCGCAGACTCATACTGTAGCTCCTCTTCCAGCTCTTCTTGCCCTGCCGATTTCTCACTCCGTCCTCCTGGTCCATCATCTGCTCCAGGAGGGTCTGATCGTCGGCGTTGAGCGGAGCCACACTGATGTCTCTCACAGCCCTGAATTCACCACAGTTGTTCAGATGTTCGTTCTCCAAGCGGAAGAAGTTCCACACAAAGCGCCTGCGAAGATCAAACATTTAGCTGTTACTATTTGACTCTGAATCATACAGAGTCACTATTGTTCCTGATCCTGGCCCAAAATGTAGGCGGAAGGCTGGAGATAAAAGAGACAAAGTTATGAAATATGAGAAAACATAAAGGGGTGAGAAAAGAAGCAAAGAATCAAAAGACCTGGTGTACCTAAAGACCTCCAGTGGAGCCAGCACTGTAGCAAATATGTCAGAGAGGCCGTCAAACTTCACGAGCGTGGTGACGGAGACCGTTAAGATCCATCCAAAACGCAGGAGCACGTCCTCTACTATGGCACTGTAGTAATAGGCCTGCAGGAAGACACACAACAAAGCACGACGCTTTATATTCACACGGTCTATAAAAATGTCTGCAGGGCAGCGACACCATCAACAACATGTTAGCTGCTGCTGTCTGTTTCATGGCCTCGCTAGTCACAGTAACAAAGTACTGTCCTTTGTACTGTAACAAAAGTCATCCCACTACACAAACTGAAGCGAATAAAAGTGCCACCACAGCCAGCTTCATTAAACATGCTCCACAGTATAAAGCAGCAGAGTGTGTTGGACAATGGCTTACTGTTGTAAAGTGGCCACAAGAGGAGCTGCAGTGTTCAGCACTCTATCTTTGTGTGGTACCTTGTGTGGATAGACAATCTCCTCTCTCAGAAAGGTGTTCTCTCCTGCATTACGGTCAAACAGTCCCCAGTCCATCTTCAGATCCCAGACCAGAGTGTAACACGAGCTCACCGCCAAACAGCCAATATACAAATAGAAGAAGATCTGGGTCTCAGGGCCTGCGTGTGTGGACAAGAGATCAGACAGGAGGTGCTCTCCAGTAACCCAGTTACATGCTGCCAATAAACCTCCGTCTCTTTGGATGATAATAACAACCCATAATAACAACATAAAGGAACGAATTATTCTCCGTTTTCTGCATGGTGTATGATTTTAGCCATGTTCCTTATAGCCCACAATCGAACGTGGAACATCTTTAGAAATAGGAAGGCATCTTATAATATGATTACAGATGAAACCACATCTACCTCTATGCGTATTGTAGAGGGCAGAGAAGGTCACAGCAAAGAAGGTCGTGGAGTATTTCCCAGCATTAACCAGATGAGGGAAGGCCCGCTTGGTGTCACGGTAACGGCGCAGACACTGGACGAATCGGAACCACGCAGGGAGACACTTGATCACCGCTCGAACTCCATAGGAGTAAGAGTTGCACACACCTTCATCTGAAGGGGATGACACTGAACCATCAGTTTGCTCAGCTCTGAAATGGACAAATGAACAGTGAACATCTGAGAGTGTCACCTTTGCTGATGAGCCCATCGTGTTTGGTCCAGTCAAGCTCAAAACTGTAGAAACAGATCATGTACTCCAGGTCCATCAGGACCACCACCAGAGAGTTAAGCTGGTCAGCCAGCCAGAAGTCTGCAAAGCCGACACGGTGAAACGGAGCTGTCACCACTCGAAACTGTGGAGGAAGACGTCAGGAGGAAGAGTCCCTCTTCAGAATAAAAGCTGAACAAAATGAAAGAATATGAAGTACAGACTCTCATAAGTGCCATTACCAGAAGTTTGAGCAGCCAGAAGCGTGACTTGTAGTAGCAGGTCTTGAAGGGGTTGATGAGGAAAAGGAAGAACAGCCCATAGAGAGCCAGAGGGTTGGCCTGCATTGGCACCAGGATCTTGTCGCTGAAGAGACAGGACAGCAGGCTTACGCACCACAGCACCCCCAACAGACCTGCAATCTGCGCG
>VURO01047393.1:0-11983 GCA_015108175.1 Pelvicachromis taeniatus | reverse complement strand
GATTAAGTTTGACACACACTTCTGAAACTGAAATAACAAATTTCCTCAATTTAACTTTAATTATATGTTATCATTAATAATTAATGTAGTTCATCTATATAAAGACACTGATTATGGCAACTGTTTCCGTGGAGACCAGCTAGCGCTGATCTAATATTTAAAAAGAAACATTTTTTTTAATATATATTATCTCTAACAAATTGACACCAATGCAATTGTGATTTTTAAAAAATAGCAACAAAAAATAAAAATAGATGCAGCTTACTGGTAAGTTGTTATAGTGAGCTATTTTTAGAACAGGCCCGCGGGCTACTCATATGGTCCTTGCGGGCTACCTGGTGCCCGCGGGCACTATGTTGGTGACCCCTGCTATAGACTGAACTGATACCTGGTTAGATTTATCAACACTTTGTGTTTACTTCTAGTTTTAATTCATCTTTGATATTCTTTCTTATATTTTGCAGTTTTACCTCAAACTGTGCACAATGGAATATGGAAGCTTGTTTCCACCATTTAAAAAATGAAATTAATGAAAATAATTAAAAACAAAATCTGCCAGGCAGAGCAAAGTTGAAAGTAAGTTATTATCTCAAAATTTCAAGTTGTTTCTGAGGCAGTTAAAATTCTGTATTATGTAATTCAAAATTTCAAGGTGCAGATACTTGTACCAATATATATATATATATATATATATAAACACAACATGTTTTAATTATAAATGTAATTATATTCTTCAATATCTGTTGTCAGTTCTCCGCACAAGCTGAGTTACATGTGCATGAGAACATTTTCCTTTTCCTACCTTTTCTCCTTGGTTCATTTTGTCTTTTTCGTCATTATAAATATCGGTACAAGTATCTGCACATTTTGGGGGTTTTTTTCGTGAATAAAGGAAGTTTAAAAAAAAAAAAAACACTCGCCCACGCAACATATCGCGACACTTGAGTGACCCAGTCATCTTTCTGTTCCATTTTTTGAAGAAGAACAAAAACTTCTTCTGTTACCTACTGAAAACAGGTCAGTCACCTCTAGTACTTTTAATTTTGTAGCTTTTGAGACACGTTTAATGTGACCGGCGAACGTAGCAACTACCTTAAAATGTAGTTTTGAATGCGTCAGCACGTCGAGCCGTTAACGGTCGTCACGTCGCACGTCAGCTGGGTGAGTGTTTTGAAAGGAGATGACTGGTTAGCTGGCGAGCAAGTGGGATTATACTGCAGCGGAAACCGTAGCCAGCCAGGTAGCTGTTTTTCTGTCTTTCCTGTATCGCTCGGTATCAAATCATGTATGTGGACACTCTTGAAGCATGTTCCATTCTGCCGTCTCGGAATTTTGTTCTAATGTTGTTGTAACGTACCGCTGGTAATGCGGCTAATGCTAGTTAGCTAGCTAGCTAGCTATGCTAAAATAGCAAACTCGTCTCACAGCAACGTCGACAACGTTTAATTTGATAACAGCGATAAGCGTGGCAATCAGTCTTCGTTCAACTCAAGTTTGGCTGCACAACCTAGCTTTTTTGTTAACCGACAGCAGCTACCTGTAGGTTTTACACGAGGCTGACCAGGGAATCAAACTGACTTGTTGATTTCGCCATTTGTCGAACAGATTATGAACGGTGAAAGATCCAGACCGGGCTACCCCCTGTCCGGGTGATGGCAGCTCGTCTGCCGTCATATGACAGCAACTCCAGTGATACAGAAAACTGGGAACGAAAAACAGCGAGCCGACCACGCAAACTCTACAGGCGTTCAAGGTGAGCCAGGTGAAAATATATGGAGTTGTAAATTTCACACCAACAGTCACATACGCCCTGTTGTAGGGACATCACAGTAGAAAGTATCGGTTTGCTTGTGTGTATCTTTTGTATCGTCCCTGCTTTGTATCAAATCATAGGCGTACCCCTATGAATGTAGATTTGGCCTAGCACTTCCCTGTAACTCAATGATTGCGTGATACTAGAGAGAAGTGTTAGCCCACTACGAACATTTTTGAAAATCAAACAGTATAGCTGCTTTATGACAGTATTTAAGGTTTTCAATATCTGGAAATGTGATGGTTCACTTGGGAAGTTCACTTCCCATATGTTTGAAATTGCCCAAAGGCACAAAATCAAACTTGCTTTTCACTTATCTTTCACTTACTTATCTGTGGTGTTAAGTGAATATTTACTGAAGTATAACGTGTTTGTGACGACCACATGGAGCTCTGTGTGGTCTGGTACTACAGCCTTTCCTTAGTTTCTTGTTAACTAATCTTTATCTGCTTTATAATTTAGTCTCCTACTCTTTGAGGTCATTTTCCTGTAGCACTTTAGGCATATACTTATGACAGTGACTCGGTATTACCTAGGTTACTACATGCCTATGAATTTCTTGGTTATTTCTGGACATTTGGTGAACAAAATGAAATTTAAGCTTGAGTAAATTTAAACGGTAGTTTAAAAACATTTGCAACACTGGCCTAGGGATTTTCCGTTGTTGGAAGGCCAACATTTTTCTCTGACAATCATTTTTGGTATGCAAGAAAGCTTTGCAAGTGTATGCTCAGCCTTAGGCTTGGGATGTACCTGTAAATGGCTAGAAGGTTAGACAAAACTTATTTTTCTTTTTTGTTAACCCTGCAGCTCTGCTTCTAATTGTGGATTTTATTCTTTCTCTGATTGTTGTTGTTGTTTTGTTTTTTCTTTAAACACCTTGACTGCAATACACAATGTGTGCCTTGTCAGTGTTTTATTAAAGCAGAATCTGGTTGGTCTGGTTGTTAGTTTTAAAGGTCTTTATGCAAGCTTGTTGGAGCTGCTATAATTGTTTGTAGGGCAAATGACCTAGGTAAAACAGCTATGTGACAGCTATGTTGAGTGAAATGTGTTCCACGTTGTGCGTCATAAAACTATGAAATGCCAATATCCTCTGGCCTTGAGAGAGGGAGGCGGTGCATTACACATGCATTTGTGTTTCAAAAGCAGCAGCCAAGCCCGTACATCTCGAGTGAAGGAAGAACATAGGAAGATGAGCTTACATGGTGCCAGCGGGGGCTGTGACCGCTCGCGTGACCGCCGCCGCTCCAGCGATCGCTCCAGGGACTCCTCGCATGAGAGAGAAGGCCAGCTCACCCCTTGCATTCGCAACGTCACATCGCCCACCCGCCAACACAACAGTGGTGAGTGTGCGTGGAAAGAATAGACGGCTTATATATGAGTGTCATGTTAGAGTTCTGCAGCTTTTGGCGAGCTCTGTTAAACAGCTGACCACATTCATCAACTTACAGCTTAGACATGGTTTAGGTCTCCTGCTTTGGCTGTGAGCAGATCAAGCCGATGCTTGTCCACCTGTTTCTGTTTAGACCAAGACCGAGGAGTTTGACTGTCTAGATGTCAAATGTTATGAGTAGGACCTTCTGTAGTGTCCTACTTGTGTGTATATATACACAATATGTGTCTTGCAAAGAATTACAAAAATCTTTCAAATATAAGCTGCAAACTAAAATGTTAACTAAAAACTAGGCACTTTTTTTCTATCTGTATTTTGATCTGTGATTTGGACATTAAAACCAAAGATGATTTATCCATGGTGATTCATTCTGCCCGCCCATGTCTAGATCGTGATCGAGATGGCGGCTCATCATCGAGGCCCAGTAGTCCGCGGCCTCAGAGAGTCTCACCCAGCGGTTCCAGCAGCAGTGGGGTGGTGAGCAGTCGCAACAGTAGCTTGTCCAGCACCGAAGGCACTTTCAAAAGCTTGGCAGCTGGAGAAATGGTTTTTGTCTATGAGAATCCTAAGGAAGGAGGAGCAGGCGGCACAGTTGGAAACCGAAACATTCGCACCTCAGAGAGAGTCACTCTGATTGTTGACAACACACGCTTTGTAGTGGATCCTTCCATCTTCACTGCACAGCCCAATACCATGTTGGGCAGGTAAAGTATATATTAATCCTCATTATCCTACGTCTTTAGTCATCACAGCTGTAACAACTGAAGCTTAAATAAAAAATAAATATTCACAAATATAAGTAAAGATCTGTGAGCTGAGGGAATAAATCAGAGTTTCTTTTTTACAGAATGTTTGGATCTGGAAGAGAACATAATTTCACACGGCCCAACGAGAAAGGGGAGTATGAAGTGGCTGAGGGCATTAGCTCAACAGTTTTCAGAGCAATTCTGGTTAGTTTCTTTTTAGCATTTTCTTTGTATGCATAAATAATTGTGAAGTAAAAGTTGGATGGACATTTAGGCTGAATGATTTTACGCATTATTATTAAAGGATAAATAAGCCATTGTGAGATCATTTTAGCTCACTGGGTAGTGCAGGCAACCCATATCCTGTAAGACAATCCTGTGTTCAAATCTGCCCTGAGGCCATCTACTTCCCCTGGTCTTTCTCATCTACTCTTTACTGTTGAATCCCAATAGAGGCTTAAAAAGCTCTGAAAATGTATCATAAATACAGTAACACAATTAAGTCAAGAAAAATCTACTTCTGTGCTCCGTTAGACAAACTTAAATATTTTACACAGGGCTAAAAAGTCCAATCTTAACAGGCTTCCTTTACTGCTTTTATATAAGATGTAACACCAATCTCTGGTGACACAATTTTAAAAATATATCAGCATTTGCTCATTAATGCTTCCACAGCAGAACGTGGAATTGGAATTATGAATAAAACTCTCACTGGGATGTGTTCTTTCAATCTTTGTGGGACATATAACACCTGTTAACCTTGAGCAACACACTGTATTTTCATTACCTGGATCCACGTCTGTGTGTGTGGAGCTGTCTTAGCCTCATCTGCTGGGAAAGTCTTTCCAAGTTCAGTGCGGCCAAAAATGACACAGAACAAATGTGCAGTTATTAGTGTTGAATATTGTTTTGGTTTTGTTTTTTTGTTTTTCCCCCATCATTGATATTGAATAGTTACTTGTGAAATTTTAATTGTTTCAATTATTTGAGCTGTATGATCAGGGTGTTCAATTAATACAGCCCCCCACCCCATCAGGATGACCATCACTAATTTACCAGTATAGCAGTAGCATACTCTGGTTTACTGTCAAGCAACAATATAAACAGTACATTATAATACAGATGGTATTAAATGAAAAATGGTTTTGAATTATATAATGCCCATAATTCAGGTAGAATATATAGCTTTATTCAACATAGACTGTTTTGTACTGTCTGCATTATAGTAGATATATGTTGGAAAATTGAATTTACTTTGTGATATGGTGAGCGAGTAACTGAGAAAGCTGCAGTTGGTGAGTTCTCTTGAAATGTACGATTAGATTAGGCTGCGTTTCTGTTGTCTGATTAATCTAAAATGCACCAGAAACCAACCCTGCAGAAAATACTGCAGCAGCTATAGCACAGTGTATACCTGCATTCAGGTATATGAGACTAGAATGACAAAGCAAATCTGACTGATCTGAATCAATTTTGACTCACAGTTTGACGTTTACACTGTGTTATCTGCTGCATCTAATTTCCTGCCCAACTGCATGTTACCTTTGGCCTACTAAAAACCCACCTCGTAACAGTTCAACACGCTCTTTTTAACATGTGAAATTCTGTTAGAAACCAAATTGAGATACTGTTACCAGATTCAGTTTTATCGTGCGTGCGTGTGTGTGTGCGTGCGATTTAAGTTGATGGATAAATGGTGTTTTTAATGATTTCTGCTTTGTGATTTCTCTAATTGGCAGGATTACTACAAATCTGGGATAATCCGTTGTCCTGATGGAATCTCCATCCCCGAGTTGCGTGAGGCGTGTGACTATCTATGCATCTCCTTCGACTACAGCACCATCAAATGCAGAGACCTCAGTGAGTATTTCTGCTGGGACGCTAAAGCTGTCGGTGTTGCATTAACAGTGGCAGTACTGAGTATCATTGATTAGGGAGACTGCTCACTGCCTCATCACTTTGCAAGATAAAAACAGCATTGCAGCTAATTGTTCATAATCACCAACCTGTGAGGAATTCTGATTTTTGGCTTGAAAAAATACAGATTTTAAGAACAAGCAATTTTCCCTGTACATGTGCCCAAAAATTAGCACATGTAGGGTTTTTTTTTTTTGTTTGTTTTGTTTTGTTTTTTTAAATTAAGTAAATAATTAAGCAAAATTACCTACTATTTTCTTGGGGGTGTTCTTTTCTTTTAAAGTTTTTGCCTATAATGAATGGAAAAACTAAAGTTCTCTAATCCATATACCCCTAGTTCATGTGAAAGTGAGTTCAGGGGCATGACATTTCGTCTTCTTTCCTTCTTGACTGTTTGGAATAAATATGTCTGCAGAGTTATTTCACGGTCACGTTTTAGTGGCGGCTTTAAGGTTTTTCGGTGCACTGTGACACAAGAGTGCCTGAAACTGTGATGGCTGCGAGACTGGACAGACCTTTTCTTTATCGATGTTGAAAATGTTGTAGCAGAACTTTGCTGAAATGGAGGTAAGGAAATGGCTGTTGTTTGCTTCCCTGTAAATTATTTGTTTGAACGTAAAACTACAAGGTAGTATTCTAACCTGAAAGGAACTTTTTAACCAGGATGTCAGTTTTTATGAAGGCACCTCTGAAATAGCTCTGTGGCAAAAGGCAAAGACTGCTTGCATGACAGAGCAGAGGGTGTGTTTTTAGGTGTTTCAGCCTAGGCTTACTTGCTTACTTTTGTGCACTTTGTAAAGTTAATGTTTATGATGGAAATTTAAATACTTATCTCTTTGTTAATAGGTGCCCTGATGCATGAGCTGTCTAATGATGGAGCTCGGCGTCAATTTGAGTTTTACCTCGAGGAAATGGTTCTGCCTCTGATGGTGGCCAGCGCCCAGAGCGGAGAGCGCGAATGTCACATTGTAGTCCTTACCGATGATGATGTGGTGGACTGGGATGAAGAATATCCACCACAAATGGGGGAAGAGTATTCACAGAGTGAGTACTCACTAATTCTGCCTACGTCCACACGCACACGGGTATTTTTGAATATGCAGATTTTTCTATGTGTCCCCACCTTTCGTCCGCACGTAAACGGCATGTTTGATCACTGAAAACGCAGATTTTTAAAAACAGGCATCTGTTTTCGAAAATCGTGGAGATTTTTGAAAACTCTGTTTTTATGTTTACGTGTGGATGAATTTTAGTCACGCAACGTCAAAGGTGTGTCCCTTTTTTGACGTCACGCTGCGCACCACGTTATTGTTTACATGAGATGAATTTCTACAATGGCGGATATAGATATAATGCTGTTGCTGTTAATCTTACTATCTGCAGTTTTTACACGCTTACATACACACACAGTTACTGTCCCTCTATTTAGAAAGTCAGAGGCGTCAGAGTGAACTTCTCCATTCAACACAGACGCTCTTACAACCTAAATACTGACATCGTCGTCGGTTTTGAGTAAATTGTTTTTATTTATTTTTTTAATTAAATTTATGTATGCTGTATGCATTTTGTTCATTCCTAAGTTGTGAGTCTACACCAGCCAAAATACTGTCTTTGATTATTAACGTTTGAAATGATAAAGGCACTTGAAAAGTAACACAAAATTAGCTGCCTTTCCAGAAAAACACAAAAAACTTTTCTGAAGTACAAACCCTGTTTACTCGTTCCCTCCCAGGCTTCTAGACTTCTGATTGGCCAACATTTCTACATGGCTAGGATCTGGCATGTTCTTGACAGCGTTTGACTGAGTTTTTGGCGTTTACATGTGGACAGATATTTTTCAAAACTGCATGTGTGAATGGGATTTTTTGTTTTTTTTGGTTATTTTTAAACGAAAACAGAAACTCTTCGTTTTCAAAAATACCGTGTACGTGTGGACGTAGCATCAGAGCATAGACACGCGTTCCGGAGCACAGACGCACAATAAACCACCTTGTTTGTTTTCTCCTTGTAGTTATTTACAGCACAAAACTGTACAGATTCTTCAAGTATATCGAGAACCGAGACGTTGCCAAATCAGTTTTAAAAGAGCGGGGACTGAAGAAAATAAGGCTGGGCATTGAAGGTGAGCTGAACTTTTGAGTTTTAAATATTGATATACTTTTTTTTCCCTCTCTCTATTCTCTTGTAAGTGGTGTGGTATTTGGGGGTTTAGATATGCTACATTGAAGTTGTGCATATTTGGCATTGAGAAAGTGAAATGGTAAATCAAGCACAAATGTGTCAGTATGTCTGACCTATATGAACAGCATAGGATATAACGACTTCCTGCATACAGCAGATGTATTTATAATTACAGATTTATGTGTAAAACAGCTATCAACAGATGCCTGTTTGTCGTTTGGATGTTATTAAAGTCAGAATCAAACGAATGAACTGTGGTCAGCGTGAGACAAAATATATTTATATTTTATTTAATAAAATGTTATAATGGTTTTTGTACCCACACTGCTTTGTTCACTCGGTTTAACACCCCCCCAGCTTAGACAATAGACATGCTGCTACCTGAATGTTTTGTGTATGCTGTTATTATAAGTGACTGAAGACATGCCTAAACTGGGAAGTCAATGAAACTAGCATGTCATTTAGAACCCAACACTTGGTAATATATTGATTCCTTTTAAGCAAATGGTCAATCACGTCACCTTCAGGATGAGCTGCTCTCTTCTGGTGTTTTTGTTTGTTTGTTTTTTTTAAATTCTGTGTGAACAAAAATTAGCATGAACTGAGCCACTAGTGGTGTCATCTCTCTGACAGGTTACCCTACGTATAAAGAGAAAGTCAAGAAAAGACCAGGAGGTCGTCCAGAGGTCATTTACAACTACGTCCAGAGGCCCTTCATCCGCATGTCCTGGGAAAAGGAGGAGGGTAAAAGCCGCCATGTTGATTTTCAGTGCGTTAAGTCCAAGTCGATCACCAACTTGGCGGCGGCAGCAGCTGACATCCCCCAGGACCAGCTGGTGGTGATGCACCCTGGCCCCCAAGTGGATGAACTGGATATCCTGCCTAATCACCCACCCAGTGGGAACCACTACAGCAACAACTACAGCAATGAGCCTGATCCTGATGCACCTTCACCTGCTGTCTGAGGACACTGGTCCTCTTTCAATGCCTCTGCCCCTCTCCTACTCTTCTAGTCCTACTCCCAGCATGCTGCAGCATGGAGCGCTAGGGGCACCATAACCATATTGCCTTGACACCTCCTTTGCAGCCTTAGAGCCTCAAGAACCTGGATGACTGTAGGAAAAGAAACACGAGGAACATAAGACTGGTGAAAAGAACATTTCACTATTGTTTTCATTTTGGGTTTTTTTTTTACTTGACCAAAGGAAGGAATCTATTTTTGTTTGGGGAAAAAATTGTTTAAAAAAAAAAAAAATTATTAGCATTATTATTTACAATATTATTGTATCTTAATTTGATGGTTTTGACTGAGCACTCTTGTGGTGTCACTGTTTTTTCACAGGTTTTATTTCACTGATATCTTTTGATTCTCTCGAGTGGCCTAACTGCTAATGGCTTTGATGGAGATGGATACACGACTAGCTAAGGAGAGATTACATCTTTCTGGTCATGGAGAAAATCTGTTCTCACCACTTAGTCTCATGATCTCCAGTTGAACTCCTCTCAGATGTCTTTGATTCTTGTCATGGAATATGTAGTCATTGGCTGGATCTGATATGTGATGTTTTGCTCCTCCTGCAGCCAAGATATTAAGCAGAACACAGGCTGTTGTGGTCAGAATCTTTTATGTGCAAAGCTTGAAATTGTTGTTTAAAATTAAAACAAGATCATGAAATAAAGATCAACATGGAAAAAAAAAAATCAATATATTATGTATATTGGATGCCTTATTGTAAAATCTGCTGGTGGTTTATGTGAGAACCTAACAGGACCCTCCAGAGGTAAGACTGACCACATTTGGATATATGCTAATGACCATTAAGAAGAAATTTGCTCTGTAAACTTGGGTCTTGAACATTAAAAACAAATTCAGATGAATAATATTACTATTTGTAATTATTAATTAAAAATACATTTATTCAGCAATTTTGAATAAACCACTGATAATTTCCTCCAAATTAGATTAAATGTGATACCGCGACCCTGAAAAGGATAAGCGGAAGCGAATGGATGGATGGATGGACTACAGACTGGTAACAGCAAACTGAAGCATATTAAAAAGTGGTTTTTGGTTTTAGCTTGAAGGGCTAAATATAATTTTTGTACCCAGGTCATTTTATTTTTTTCTTACTTTTTTTTTTTTTTAACCAGTTCATATAATTTAAAATTTTCTATTTCATTACTTACTGCGTAGAAATGATAACACATGGAGCCTTAAAAGCTCTTTAAGACAGACGCATGTCTCCTGATATTGATGTGATTTGTTGAAATAAAGTCATGAGTAGCAGAAAAAAAAAAATCAGTGTAGACCAAATTCTTAGATATCGGCAGATGAGCAGCTGTCTAAATCAATTGCTAACAGATCTTTTTCTTCTTCAGCTGATAAAGCCTCAGAGCCCACAGCATTATCCTGCTGAATATCCTGCAGCCAATGTTTTTTCCTATCTTTTGTCTATATACTTGAAGACCTTATACGATTGTTTTCAGCTTCAGTTAACTGATGTTAGCTGATAGAAGTGGCATCTAGTGTGGTCTTCTTCTGCTTTGAGTTTCAATGTAGCTCGTTCAGACGCTCTTCTGCAAATCTTACTTGTAATGAATGATTATTTGACCATTATTTATTGTTGCTTTTGTTCCAACTAGCTTGAAGCAGACTGGCTTCTCAGTCTGACATTAATGACATTTCCCATCAGACAAATGGTAAACTAGCAAACTGCCGCTCACCAATGTTTGTTTTTTTTGTTTTATTGGCAAATATTTGTAAATCCTAGAAATGGTTGTGTGGGAACATTCGATAAGATCAGCAGGTTCTGAAGTAGTTCAAAGTCACTTAAGTCTTATTCTGATGCTGTTTTTTAAATTTAGCAGGTCCCGCGGGAGGTCTATCCTTCAAGCTCGGGTCCTCTACCAGAGGCCTGGGAGCTTGAGGGTCCTGCGCAGTATCTTAGCTGTTCCTAGGACTGCGCTCTTCTGGACAGAGATCTCTGATGTTGTTCCTGGGATCGGCTGGAGCCACTCTCCTTGCTTGGGAGTCACCACACCGAGTGCTCCGATTACCACTGGGACTACTGTTACCTTCACTCTCCACATCTTCTCGAGCTCTTCTCTGAGCCCTTGGTATTTCTCAAGCTTCTCGTGTTCCTTCTTCCTGATGTTGTGGTCATTCGGAACTGCTATGTCTATCACTACAGCTGTCTTCTTCTGTTTATCTACCACTACTATGTCCGGTTGGTTAGCCACCACGATTTTGTCCATCTGTATCTGGAAGTCCCACAGGATCTTGGCTTGGTGGTTCTCCAATCTTGACCTCGGGACTTCCAGGCCGTACTCGGCACAGATGTTTCTGTATACTATGCCGGCCATTGGTTATGGCGTTCCATGTATGCCCTGCCTGCTAGCATCTTGCATACTGCTGTTAAGTGCTGGATTGTCTCAGGGGCATCTTTACACAGCCTGCACCTGGGGTCTTCCCTGGTGTGGTAGATCCCAGCCTCTATGGATCTTGTACTTAGGGCTTGTTCCTGTGCTGCCATGATTAGTGACTCTGTGCTGTCTTTCAGTCCAGCTTTGTTCAGCCATTGGTAGGATTTCTGGATGTCAGCCACTTCCTCTATCTGCCGGTGGTACATACCGTGCAGGGGCTTATCCTTCCATGATGGTTCCTCCTCTTTCTCGGCGGGTTTCTGCTGCCTGAAGTATTCACTAAGCACTCGGCCAGTTGGGGCCATCTTCCTGATGTACTCATGGATGTTCAGTGTCTCATCCTAGACTGTGGTGCTGACACTCACCAGTCTCCGGCCTCCTTCCTTCCGCTTAGCATATAGCCTCAGGGTGCTGGACTTGGGGTGAAACCCTCCATGGTCAGGAGCTTCCTGGTCTTGATGTCAGTGGCATCTGTCGCCTCCTTTGGTCAGCTTATCACCCCAGCAG
>VURO01047391.1:0-10124 GCA_015108175.1 Pelvicachromis taeniatus | reverse complement strand
CTAGTTTGACTAGGTGGTAAAAATAAATAGAATGTAATTATTTATTTTATTTAGTTATTTTGTAATGTATTTGCAAATGTGAATGATAATTTCAGTTCAGCAAGCCCACTTGGCGTTCTGTGCTCCTTTCTTTATTCTCCTCTGTCCACGACCATCACTACCTTCTCTCTGGCACTGCTCAGGAGATTGAATGTGGCTATAAGCCGATCATGGAGCCGATCAAGCATCATGCACTCTGAGCTTCCTGACTACACTAAACGGTACAAGACCAAAGCCAGGAAGATTATGATGGACCTGTCTCATCCCAACAATGGACTCTTGTCACTGTTGAGGTCTGGGAAGCGCTTTCACTCTAAAGGCTGACACACAGAGAGAATGAGGAGGAGCTTCTCCCCCCCAGGCTATACCCGGTCTCTGAACCAGGTGTAGGACTGGACTCTCAAACATCACATTACACACACACATTGTTTATTTGCACACTTTTTTATAGTCATAGTTTTTATTTTATAATTGACCTTTAATTCTTAGTTTAGTCTTTACTTCTTAGGTTAAATTTCAGGTTAAAATCCATTATGTAACTCTTATTTCCTCTTTCTCTGTAAGTTTTCAGCTGTAAATTTATTACAGTATATTTAAAAATTTAACATTTGTAAACTTTGTAAATATTAAACTTGTAAATGTTTGTAAATTTCTTTATTGTAGTTTTATGGCCAGGCATTGCACAGCAACAAGCATTTCACTACACGTCGTACGGTGTATGATTGTATGTGATGAATAAAATTTTAATGTATTTATTTTCTTCAACAAAAGACACTAAAAATGGTGTTTTACTTTGAAAAAACTACATAAAATCAACAAAGTTCTGCCCGCCCTACAATGCTTTTGATTCAGATCAGCATCAGAATTTGCTTTGGTACATAAACTGAATTAAATTATTAATATGAAACATAGACAAAAAGAAGGTGCTTCATTCAAAGTGCGATGTGTTAAATACGTACTCCAAAGTTATGCTAAATACAATATAAGCAAGGTTTGAGAGTTGGACATAAGGAAAATATTCCAGGAGAGTTTGAGGCTGAATGTGTTCCTGTCCAGCGTGTCATGGAGAGAGTGTGAAGGTCCGGGAGAATGGCTGTGTTTTCCCATTAGCTCTGGGCTTCCACCTTTGGGTGGAGCCTCATCAGCCTGCTCATTCTCCACACCTGATGGCAATCCAGCTCTTTCTGTTTCACTGTACTTTTTCTTTGCTAACTTTGTTCTCTCTTATGTCTCTAGTGTTCCTCAGATCATCCACTCACCTTTGCAGTATAGTCATGTTTTCCTGGACGCTGGTCATGTCTATTCACACCATCTCACCATACTTCACAGTTCATGCTCTGTGTTTCAAGCGTCACATTTTCTCAGTTTGTAAATAAAGTTTCACTCTTCAGAAAGACTCTGTGTCTCCAACTGAATCTGCATTTTGGGTCCACTCTTTACGCTGCCATCACAGAGTCAAGCTTCACACCATAATGGTGTACCAGTTTGCTGCCCCCATCACAGCATGAAGGCCACCAGCCACCCTAGCCTTACTGAAATATTTAATTTATTCAGTTATCTTACAGGTAGCCATTGTAAATAAAAATGCATTCTCATTATTATATGTAACCACATGAGTCATTCACATAATGCTCACCTTGACTTGAGATGCGTAGAGTGTACCACTCTACAGACAAATACTTGGGAGGAGTCATAGGGAGGTGATGTAAACTTTGATGGCCACAGGTAGAATGGTTTTCTGTGGCGGTGCATAATAATATGCTGCACACATAGTCACACATAGTCTCTGGTCTGCTGGTCCCTTGATTCATCCCAAAACCACTGTTGAAGCTCTTGAAGGTAACAAAAACCAAACTTGTTGCACTTTTTTTTGCAGGTGATTGCTATTTAAAAAAAATATATTTACACACTTGTGTGCGGGTGAATGCACAAACCTGGGTTTATGTGAGATATGGGTTTGCTAGCCTCAAACGAGTTCAGCTCTCTCTAAATAAAGAAGACTAATGCAGAGTGTAGAGACATGGACTTCTAAATATGTATTTACTGAAGTCAAAGCTAAAGCCTTCTGCTTAGTTTGTGGAAAGGAGAATTTAAACGATTCAGGGTGGAAGCAGACATCTTTAGTTTTGCTAACAAAGCTGGAAACATAACAAGGACTTCACACATCCACAGACTGAACAGTCAAGACCAGCTTTGTGAGTTTTCCTCCTCTTTGTATGTGGGATAACAAAAGAGTTTGAGATTATGGAGGAGCTGGCAGCAATGCACTAAATGAAAGGGAGGTGATTTGTTCAGAGGTAACTGCACGCTTGGATACGCTGGACTGAAATGGGACAAACTAGAGTTACAACTGAGGGCTGTCAGGGACTTTTGAAGCAGCTGCAAGATAAATAGACTGGTACTTATTTAGCATTTTTCACTCGGAGCACTTTAAACAATTTTTACTGCAATCCTTAGTCACCCAGTCACACACACATATAAGCTTTTTAAAAAACAAAAAAGTAAACACCATGTCTTACATTTACACACATTTATGAGTAAGTTGGGTTTAGTAGCTTACACAAGGGTATTTCTATATGCAGAAAGCAGGAAAGAGAACCACAGACCTTCTGATTGGTCGGTGACCCACTCTATTGCCTGAGCCATGGCCCCGTAAAAAGAGCCCAAATGAACTTAGAACTGAAATAAGGATTTCGGCATTGTATTATTCAATGGGAAAATAATAGCAACAACTTCCTTTTCCACAAGGTGTTTTGTAAGTCAGTATCCATGCTGCAGTTTTATTGTGTTCACATACAGAGACATGCTCAGAACATGTTGGTTCTCTTCTGTGCTGGGATCTCGTCTGGCTCTGGCATCTTTCTGTTCTTAAGGTGGGTGATTGTTCTTCTGATCGCCACTCTTGCTGGTTTGCACAGTTAATTATGAAAGTTATTTTTCATCCTATACACACTCAAAAAACTAATTGCTGATATATGTTGTTAATACACCTACATCTTTTATTTTCTGCCTTAATCTGATGAGTGTAATGAAGAAGAAAGAAGGGAGGCGAAGCTACACAACAAACAGCCTTGGGCTGGAGTTGAACTCAGCTGCTGCACTTAACCTGACATGTGATCACTTGGGCAACTGGTGAGCTAAAGCAATACGCAACATAACCACATATGTACATAAAAATAAGGTCGCGTAGATTCACCTTTAAAATTCTGTTAGACCAAATGTTTGGGACGGTCCCTTTAAATATTCTGAAATAGTCTAAGGTATACAGCAATGGTGTATTGTTACAAAAAAATACAAACAAGAAGCTTAATGATGGGAATGCCACCAACCCCTAAGTGACTGGCATCGCAGTAGATTGGTAATCTGTAGGTTTAAAACACTCTGCTCTTTAATCAGAGAATAGCATGTGGCTCATCTGATGATGTGGACTGCTCCTGCCTGAGTTTGAGCTGCTACGCAGCAGTCGCAGAGAAGACAGAAGTTCTGTGTACTGTAGTTCAACATAGCTAGGCCTTCTTTGCTTTAGCTGGCTTGATCGAACGTAAAACCCCAACTGGAGATAAAGGGTAAAAACCCGAGTTGTCATCAACTTTCTCTGCTAAGCTGGGACATGCGTTGGTGGTATAGTGGTTAGCATAGCTGCCTTCCAAGCAGTTGACCTGGGTTCGATTCCCGGCCAACGCAGCCTCTCTTGTAGCTCAGGTGGTACAGCAGGTCATCATCGATCCCTGGCTTCCCAGTCTGCATGCCAAATCCTTGGGCAAGGTATTAATCTCCGATGCATCCTTCGGAGTATGAATGTGTATGAATTAGTACACTATTTAAATAGTACACAAAGTGTGATTGGGTGTTGTATAGAGTGCTTTGAGTACTCTGGGAGAGTAGAAAAGCGCTATATAAGAATCAGTCCATTTCCTATTTTACATGTGCTGTGATGCAATAAAAAGGTAAAAGGTTTACTGAGATGCTTGCTTTTTTACTTTCAGCCTCTTTGGCCCACTTCCCTTGTTTGATGTGGATGTGTGTGTATTTTTCTAACTTGCATTTGCCACTAAAGCTCATATGACTGAGGTTAAGACGGAGTACAAAAAAAACAGCAGCAGCAACTAGTCATTTTAGCAGGCTTCATTCATTATGTATGGGGTGAGAGGCGTGGCCACACTTTAGTCTTGGGTGGCTACACAACTCTTTGCAAAAACATTGAGTTAAAAGTGGGTGCTCTGTGGGTCTGTGTGTACACATTTATCTGTTATCAACAGGAAAATACTGACCACTCCAGCTTTTAAAGAGAGTAATTCATTAATATTTGCTGACCAGGAAAAAGGAGTTTTTACAAATTATGAGCGATGTGTCGCACGTCACATGCTCTGAACGTGTGGGACAGTTGCACAAATGGAGTGCAGTGTATCATATTACCTTTTGTAAGGACAGAGGAGCTGCCCTGGGCAAACTGTCAGGTGGTTCCCATGGTAATATGCATTTACTGTGTTATTCAAAACCCAGACACACAATGTGCATGCACACCCACCCACCCACGCACGCACACTACAAAGTCTCAGATAATTTTTGTTTTTGAATTAATAAAGCCAAATTATTCCACAAAGGTCAGCACAAGTCTCATTATGCAGCACAATAGTCACTTTAATCAGACTTCAAAGAGAAGCGGCTCTACCACTGCTGCTACAGAGCCTGCATCTGGCTGTGTTTGTACTTTATCGCATTCAGGTTAAGGTCTGTGCATATATTCAGAGTGGTTTGGGGTGTGGGTGTAGGGTGGGGGAACAGAGAGCGATAGATTGGGAGGCGGGGGTGGTTATGACAAGGCTAATTGATTTTAAAGTCCCTTTGAAGTCAGGAGTGTGTGAAGCATAACAGTTGGGTGATTTATTTTTTGTGCTCTCCCGCTCACACTCACAGGCATAGCTGCACATGCAGTAGTGTGTGAAAGTCTCGAGCCACCTTCAGTTTGTAATTTGCTTCAAAGGAACCAGACTTTGTTGTACAAAGAACTCAAAGAACCCATTTTAAATAGTGTTTTTAGGCACTTTTTAAACTATCAGCTTGTCTCAAAGATATATAATTAAGTAGAGTTTGAATGGCATAAAAAATAATTTGACTCCAGGTGATTCCTAAGCTAAAAACTGTCTGCATCTCTGCATGGTGTGCTGAGTGTCCCTAAAAATTTGTAGTAAATGGACCAATTATTATAAAGTTTTCAACTCCAGCACTCAAAGAGCTTCATACAACAGGCCTCATTCACCTGCTTCTACTCCTAAGTGGTTTGCAGTGAAAGAATTGGAGAACTTGGGAGTTCATTAGTAGATGACCTACTCTACCTCCTGAGCCAAAGCCACAAAGTTGTCCATAAGTGTCAGGCCTAGAAAGCTCTCTAAAGCAGACAAACCTTATCTGAAAATTATGTCTTTAGGATATAATGAAGAGATGACCCAGGACCTAAGATGTATCTGGCCCTTGTGTCACGTCTGCAGACAGCCTGGAGTGAGGAGAATGTGGTACCCAGAAGCAGACGATGGAGGCAGAGTGAGGTGATGAACAGAAAGCGAGCCTTTTATTTGGCCGAACAAAAATACAAACAAAAAGCAAAACACGACTTGAATGGAGCTAAAGAAACCTATACTGGAAAAACTAAATATGAAACTTGGAAACACGGGGGGAGAAACGCACAACAGACAGAGGACTAAATACACAAGAGGGTAAGGAGGGAATGAGGACCAGGAGGGAAACACACACACGAGACGGGAACAAAATGCTCTAACACAGGACACGGGACTGTCAAAGTAAAACAGGAAATACATGAACATAGAAACCAGGATGACTAGATGTAACACAAGGAACACAGGGGAGGCACAGTAACAAACCATAAAGACTAGAAATCACCAAAAATACTAAAGAATAACTAAGAGAGCTAGAAATACAAAAGACTAAAGCATGAAAAACCACTAAATCACAGAATAATCAGAAACATAAACACTGGGACACCAGACCCAGCACCATGACACCTTCAGTCGATCCATGTACTGCTCACAAAAGCCTGAGAGCAACTGAAGGCCACTGTTAAGGAAGGGAAACCAGGAGAAAAGGCTGAGCTACGCCAAATTAAGCCAAATGACTTAAGGAGCGATGAATGGAAATGTGAAATTTGACGGGTGGCTCAAGACTTTTGCACAGTACTGTAACTGAGTTCACGCCATCTTACATTCAGTCAGAAGCCTGGCTGTTCCTAATGCTGATGAAAATAAGACCTTTTGTTTCTTATAAAGCTCATAAAGAGAGTAGAGAGGAAATCTAAACTTAGTTAAACTCTTAATTAACTGAATGATATTGTATGGACAGTAGGTGCTGTTATCACTGGTTTATGAAGTCCTGCTCAATAACTGATAATACAATTCTCACCAATTAACATTTAAAACCATTGTATTCATTATAATCCATATAAAAAGTACCCATGTCATATTTGCATGTGCAGAATTCATTTTCAAAACAGTAAAGAGTAGATGTTTTGACTTGTGATAAAAAGGAAATCACAGGTGCTGCTGCTGACATTAACAGTGGTTCTCAAACGTGACAGGGTGATAATGAGACAACAGGCACAATTCAGCCACGTGATCAGGGCACTGTGATTTCTTGTTATACTCTTTTTTTCCTATGCAATTTGGTCTTTTTAGGTTCAGTTCACCTCAATGGGGATAATACTGTAATATAAAGACCCTAAAATATATAAAGACCCTAAAATAATACAGAATAATAATAATAAAATAATACACAACCTCAACAATCAGTGGAAATCCTATGAACAAGCACTTTGCAACAGTTGGAAGGAAGAGCTTTTTCCTTTTCACAGGAAGAAACCGCTGGCAGAACCAGGCTTAGGGAGCGGCCGTCATCTCCTGGGACTGTGATAGACAAGTTGTGAGGATGCCGTTAAACAACAGTTGTCTGCGTCATTGCGTGCGCGATGGTTTCTTTGTGTGCGTGGCTTCTGAGCTCTTCACGCGTGGGTTTTTGAAATTACGCAAGAGAAATTTAATTGTGCTTGAGATTATGCTTTTTTCTTGTGTTGATTGTTCAGCATACATCTAATTCCATAGTGCTGCACCAAAAACCTACTTGTTCAAACTAAACTAAACCCAGATTGTTGCAGTCACCTGTTGTATCCATGGACGATACCCACTTGTCAGCAAATACTTGCTAAATACTAGAGAAATGGTACTAAAACTTGGAAAACTGGTGTTTGCAGACAAGCAGAAACTTCGGGCAACCATGACGATCTGTTATAGCAACTAAAGCAATCGTAAAGATATCTGCAGGTCTGCCATTTATGTGATGGAAGGCAAGTTAACATCAAATGGTTTAATTCTGAATAGAGACTAAATATCTGTCCTTATGGCAGATACATTCCGTGTACATTTGTACTAATGTAGATTATTTTCAGACATACCTGCAGAGCTTTGTGTGTGTGCGATGTTTACTTCTGCCAACGAGGTTCTGTTTTTGGTAACTGTTGTTTGCCTGTTACTCTTTGTAAACATCATAGCTGGAAACGCTTTGAATGAATTCTGATCAAACTTTGTAGGGGTGTAGAGTGGGGTCATGCAAATGTATCTAACATCCACTTCAAGGTCAATTTCATGATTTATTGGTCAAAAATAGACAAAAAGTTTTATAATTTAGAAGCTATGATTCTTAAACGTGTGGAGTCTGTGGTCAATATGTGACAGTACTGTGTAAAGATTCAAAATATCATGTCACGTACGACCTCTCGTTCAAGATCAAACTAACAGATGTAGGCCTGTTGCTTGAGCACTGGGTGTTTATTACATTTCTAATGTTATTTTAAACTTGTTTCCTCACAGAAGGAGGCCGTCCTGAAGTCCTCCTGAGGACCAGCTCTCCTGTTGAAGCACGGGACACTGATACCCAGCGTGTCAGTGCACGTGAGTATATCCCTCTCTCTGCCGGCGAAGGTGAGTCCTCACTCTCCCCTACTGCTGCTTTTGAAGCAATGCGTGCTCTTCTCGAGCGTGACAGTGAAGAGGAAGGTGAGTTTCCCCCCTTCCCCTCTGATGATGATGAAGAGGTGAGTGACAACGATGATTCATCTGACTGGAACGACTCAGAAGAGTGGGAGGATTGGTCTAACGGCGACTCGGGCTTTGGCACCATGGATGAGAGTGATGATGGCCCTCTCATCCAGGAGCCCCCTCTGGAGCCATTTTGGCACATTGAACAACATCCTATTGCTCCTGGTGCTGCCCCAGTCGCGTCCCACCTTTCGGCAAAGTTGGCAGCCCACTCTTCCCTCAAGTCGTTGCCCCAGTCTTCTATTAGCCCTCAGCTGCTCCTTCTTTTGCTATTGTCTTACCTGATACTTCTTCTGCTGCTCTCTGTCCTGCTCCTTCTTCTGCTGCCCTCTCAGCTGCTGCTTTTTCTGCTGCTCTCTGTCCTCCTCCTTCTTCTGAAGCTTTCTCACCTGCTCCTTCTTCTGCTGCTGTCACCTGCCCCTTCAACATCCTCAGGTTCTTGTGGAGTCAAACGCTTCTGGGCGAGGCCTTTTAGCCTTCCACTTGATGACAGTGACTCCGATTAGATTTTGTTAAACAAAAAAACAAACAAAAAACAACAAAAAAAGATTTTGTTAAACTTGTTTTTAAACTTTGTAATGTTAAAGTTGGCCTATGTGTCTTGCAGTGTTGGTAAGGCACTTGCTTGTATTGTTCTTTTCTTCATATGTGACATTGTCTGTGTGACTGGAAGGTAGGTTTTTATTAGTCACCAGGACAAAGGTAAGTCCATATTTAATATCAACACAAATATGTTAAAAAGGTTTAAAGATGATGTAGTGAACTGACTCTAGTCTCTTGTTTTTACATAAGGTATACCCTGTGGCTACCAAAGAGAGACCCTCCACCCAGAAGACAGCCTTAGCCCGACCCGATGAGAAGGACGGATGACCAGATGACAAACTGGAGAGTGGTGCTGTTTTCCAACTAAGTTATCACCTCACATTGACTGTGAACTGTGTTGAAGACTGAATTCTTCCAATAGTTGGTAAAACTCATCGTCCTATGCCAGCAGCACTGTAGGTTGAAGTTTATTTAGAGTTATCATGTGTATACGTTGGGTTTAAAATTGCATTTTAACAACATATTGCAGCTACCAACAATGAAAATGCAGTTTTGTGTTAAAATGACGACTTTCTTGTGTTATTGATTTGCAGGGCAGCGACTTTAGCAATCCTGGACCAGCTGAGAGTGCACAGAGCTGCACAGAGGACCAAAGAAGCGCTCTCAGCACTGACCTGCCACAGCACCACCATCTTCACCCACGGTGAGGAGGGTCCTGATCTCACCTGCACAGAGGGAGTTGTGAACATGCACCTCTGTGTCAGTGGGTTTAGGAACCTCCTCACACACACACGGATGAAGACTGCCACTGGACGATGGCTCCATTGCATCAGCAGGACATAAGTTTTTGTAAAATATTGCAGTTTGTGATGTTTTAATCGCTTCATTTAAAACTAGGAGTTATAAAATAAAACAGGGTTCATAATATTTTCTGAGTGTTTAGATGTTTATTTGGATATTTGCTGGGGATAGGTTAATTGGAGAATTTAAATTCCCCATAGGTGTGAATGTGGGAGTGGATCTGAGCGTGAATGGTTGTTTGTATATATGTGTTAGCCCTGTGACAGACTGGCGACCTGTCCAGGGTGTACCCCGCCTCTCGCCCTAAGACAGCTGGGATAGGCTCCAGCGCCCCCCGCGACCCTGAAAAGGAGAAGCAGAAGCGAATGGATGGATGGATGGATGGAAATTAGACGAATTTTGAATTTTCCAGCTCCAGATAATCTACCCAATTATGCAGAATATCATGAAGGCCTTATGAGGAGTGCACATGAGAAAACAAATAGAATAGGATTTTCTCACAAGCTCATCAGTCAGCTTAAGTTAAATTCATAAATTTGAGCTTTGGGTTTTGGAGTGTAAAATTGTTGCATTTTACCATAATGAGGACAATGTCATATCCTCTCTCAATGAAATCCTTTAAATCTCAATACTTTGAAT
>VURO01047378.1:0-11795 GCA_015108175.1 Pelvicachromis taeniatus | reverse complement strand
GTCAATACTTTGTAGAACCACCTTTTGCTGCAGTTGCAGCTGCCAGTCTTTTAGGGTTTGTCTCTACCAGCTTTGCACATCTACAGACTGACATTCTTCCCATTCTTCTTTGCAAAACTGCTCCAGCTCAGTCAGATTAGATGGACAGCGTTTGTGAACAGCAGTTTTCAGATCTTGCCACAGATTCTGGATTGGATTTAGATCTGGACTTGGACTGGGCCATTCTAACACATGGATGTGTTTGGTTTGAAACCATTCCATTGTTGCCCTGGCTTTATGTTTAGGGTCGTTGTCCTGCTGGAAGGTCAACCTCCGCCCCAGTCTCAAGTCTTTTGCAGACTCCAAGAGGTTTTCTTCTTAGATAGCCCTGTATTTGGGTCCATCCATTTCCCCATCAACTCTGACCAGCTTCCCTGTCCCTGCTGAAGAGAAGCCCCCCCAGAGCATGATGCTGCCACCACCATATCTGACAGTGGGGATGGTGTGGTCCGAGTGATGTGCAGTGTTAGTTTTCCGCCACACATAGCGTTTTGCATTTTGGCCAAAAAGTTCCATTTTGGTCTCATGTGACCAGAGCACCTTCTTCCACACGTCTTCCACACGTTTGCTTCTCACGTGTATACCACTTTGTGTTGGTCTTTCACGTGGAATTCCAATAAAGTTGATTCATGTTTGTGGCTGTAATGTGACAAAATGTGGAAAAGTTAAAGGGGGCCCAGTAGTTTTGCAAGCCACTGTATATGGTATTACACTTAGTAAGGATAAAACTAAAGGCTTAAAAGAACAGCAACAACAACTGAAGAAAGTCACAGTGAAGAAAAGCTGGAGTAACAAAAATAACTAAATCTTAAAGCATTTATGCGCCCAGGGGGTTCACATTACTATTACCTGCAAGGTGTTCTTGACATAGTATTAATAATGAACATTGTTATGAGTATAAATCTACTAACTACACTTGAATGCATAGGGATAGGGGGTTGTATATAAAAATGCTTGCAATTCCTTTTGTTTAGACCCTCAAATTAAAGCGAATTAAGTCTGCTATTTCATCAGTTGACCAAAAAATATTTCACTTTTTTATAATGAATGTGGGTTAAGGTGCAAAATTCATCCAGGTACTGAAAAATATTTGCTCATTGAATGTACTTTGAGTCTAAACATTTCACACAATAACATAGTTACTGATAAACAGCTACACAGCACTGAGATAACAAAGTTAAGTTTCCATATTTTAATGCCTGAGATTCATTCATACAAATTGTAAATTTGTGGGAAAAAATTGCGGGTGAAACGTATGCTAACATTTATTGTTGATTTCATTCAGGGTCAGAACATCAGTTCAGACGTCCACATCTTGGAAAGCTCCTATCATATGGGATGGGATGTTTGACCCCAATCTTTATGATCAAAGGCACACTGAAGAAAAGTCATCTGTGGCCCTCACAGTGTTTGCTGTGGGAAGGTTGGTTCATCTAGCTATCAAAAAGCAGTTTTTTTGTTTTGTTTTTTTTTAAATATTTCTGACAGTAAATAACTTTGAAGAACAAACACAACATGCACAGTCTTTGTGTGATCAGTGTGGCTTTTATTTGATACTATTTGAACAGCTGATACGGTTGTTTAGGTACTCAGTACACAGGAAACAGGCACTCCTTAGCTGAAAAGAATCATTAGGCTGAGCCCACGCACCTGCCTCTCTGACGCACCTCAACGCTGCCCTGAGAGCTCACTGTGCCACCCCTCCTACCCACTGCCCAACTGCGGCCGGGGCTACATCTGGTTGAAGCCACCCCCCCGTCCTGTGAGTAGGAGAGGAAATCGGCCACAAACATCCGGCTATCCCCAGGAACCGTCTCACTTTCTTTTTGGTCTTGGGGCACGGACATGATGTGATTGCTGTTGTTTTCTCCACCTGAGGATGCACCTGCCCGCCCCCCAAGTGGTACCCCAAATACTGTACCTCCCTCTGTCCAACCGCACATTTCTTCGGGTTTGTTGTGAGCCCCGCCTGCCTCAAGGACTCCAGGACCGCAGCCACCCGTTGCACATGCTCCACCCAGGTGTCACTGTAGATGATAACATCATCCAAGGTGGCTGCAGCACCCGGTCCATGAGACACTGAAAGGTGGTGGGGGCTCCAAACAACCTGAATGGCCATCGTTTCCCTGGACTCTGCAGACAAGGGAATCTACCTGTAGCCCTTGGTCAAATCCAGTGTCGCACAAAAGCGGGCAGTGCCTAACCAGTACAGGAGCTCATCCACCCGGGGCATGGGGTACACATCAAACTGCGACACTTCATTCACCTTGCGATAGTCAACACAGAACCGTATAGACCCAACTTTCTTCACAAGCAGAACTATGGGGTTATACCACTTGCGTGCGACTCTCAGTCAATTCCCTCTGAACTATTTGTCTCTTGTGTTCAGGTAGCATGTAGGGCCGTGAAAACACCATCACACCAGGCTGCGTTTCAAAATTGTGCTTCATGAGCTAAATGCGTCCAGGAAGGGGGGAGAACACATCCGCAAAATGCTGCCGTACAATAATTCAAAGGGAGAAAATCCCGTGGAGGCTTGGGGCACCTCCCGCACTGCAAACAACAGTGCGATCCCAATTGCGTTAATCCTCGTGAATGAACTTACGAATTATGCAGCAGCCCCCATAAGTCATTCTAGCACCCCGATGTGCAGCATGGCCAGCTGCACATCCTGAGCACCCGCTTGCCGTGCGGATGCAGCCGTCATGTCCTGCAACATTTGGGCCAGTATCTGGAGCAGTTGCGCGGGTGGGGCAGCCTGGGGGTCCGACATCCTAAGTGGGTTTCAGAACCACTGTGAAGAACACCCAACTGAGCACCAACTAGTCTGGTGCTCTCTTTTACATTTGAGGAGAGCATCAGACTGTTATTACCCCTCCAACAGGTGCAATTCTCCTTATGCTCAACAAACTACTTATTGTTCATCAATTTCAGGTAATTATTGTATTATTTTGAGGTAACTTGTTAATAACATCCAATTTGTTTCCCCTGTTTCCCTAATTAAGGTACCTGGATGCCTACCTCGAGACTTTCCTCACCTCAGCAGAGCAACATTTCATGTTGGGGTTACCAGTGACGTATTACGTGTTCACAGATTCACCAGACAAAGTACCAAACATCACACTTGGATCTCAGCGAAACATAAAAGTTATCCAGGTGGAAAAGCACGCCAGGTGGCAGGACATCTCTATGATGCGGATGAGGACAATATCAAAAATAATAGAGTCAGAGATCCGTCACAGTTTTCGTTATGTCTTCTGTTTTGATGTGGACCAGGAGTTTAAAGGCAGATTTGGGTCTGAGGCACTGGGTGATTCTGTGGCATTGCTCCATGCCCACTATTATAAATTACCAAAGGACCAGTTTACCTACGACAGAAACCCCAACTCTAAAGCCTTCATGGAAACTGGAGATTTCTACTACCATGCTGCTATCTTTGGAGGACTGTGGGAAAATGTAAAGCATTTGGTGGACGCCTGTTATCTGGGGATCATGGAGGATAAAATGAATAATGTGGAAGCTCTGTGGCACGATGAGAGCCATCTAAATAAGTACTTTTGGATTCACAAACCAAGCAGGCTGCTGTCTCCTGAGTACTGCTGGGACCAGAGCATTGCGGACAAGCAGGATATACTTGTCACCCGCCTACTGTGGGCACCAAAACATTATGACACACTTCGTACTGGTTAGAGTGGCCAGGAAATTAAAATTGGGATCTTTTTGTGAGTGAAGTGCAAGCTTGTTGATTTTATATTGGGTTATTATCGGCTCTATATTTACACATTCACCAAGCAGTGGACCGCCATCTCGCCCCCCTCATCTGACCTCCACCACCAACAAAGCCTGTGTTTCTGATGGCAGCTTGTTTCTGTGTGAAAACCTTAGTCAAACAGCTCTTATTGACTGTAAGTCAATATGTGTGTTTTTGTTTTATGACTGCTACAAGAGACCTTTGGAGTGAGAAGCCTTTTCAGAATCAGAATACTTTATTTTCTGTTGAAACCCATTTTCTCTAGTTTTTCACAGTACATTGTCTTTTGGTTGACTTTTATTTTGAGCAGGGAACATTAGGGACCTTAAGAGATCTTTTGTTCGTTATTTTGGCAAAGCTCACTGCTGAAATCAATAAACAGCTGCATAGCAGTTGCAATTGCTCAGAAGTTTGGCTCTTTCATTGGATGGCGTTGAAGTGGAGGCTCACATTTCTCATTAAGCTCGGATTAATCCTGGGATGAGGATATAACAATCAACAATTAAATGGCAAAAAGGTTTCCATTTTTCACTACCTCCTATAGAAAAATATTTACTCAAACATTTGTATAGACAATGAGCTGCCAGAACCTTTTTTTTGTTTCTTTTTACACATTTATTATGTAGAAAAACAGACTTACAGTTAAAACTATTTTTCGTACATTAAGACTTCTGGTAACTGTAGTTCTGTAAATGTCTGTATAGTGACAGAAACGGGAGTTTCCCACGTCTGGCCCACTTAAGATCAAAGTGTGCTGTATTTGGCCCATGATAGAAATAAGTTTGACAACCATGATTTACATAAATTCACAGAATGAAGGTCCTGGGTTTAAATCCCTTGTGTGTGAAGTTTGCATGTTCTCTCCATGGTTGCGGGGGCTTCCTCCCACAGTCCAAAGACAAGCAATTAATGGGTTATTTTAATATGTGATTCTAAATTGCCCATAAGTGTCAATGTGAGTGTGAATGGGTGTCTGTCTCTGTGTTAGCCCTGCAACTGGCAACTTGTCCAAGGCATACCTCTGCTCTTGTCCTATGGCCGCTGAGATGGATGGAGACAAAAGACAAATTGAAAAGTAATAAATAACAATCAGTATTAAGAAAAGAAATGACAAGAAATAACTTACTAGGCCAAACATGTAGAATTTTTCAGTTTGCTGGTTTTGTCAAATCAAATCACAGATTCAAATAACAGTATAAAGTTATAAGATATGCTGTTGATCCCCTCACCCCCTGCTTGCCTCATTAAACTTATATAAAAGTAATAAACACTTCACAAAGCAATCTTAAAGGGAACCCCGACTATTATGACAAGTTTGCACTAAAATATGTGCTTTCAATAATATATACGTGGCATTGAAATACGCCAAATGTTTTCCTTTTAAGCACATTGTGCATTGTGTGCGCAAAAACATGGCAGCTCCCATGGAACCAAAACCGCTTTAAAAAACAAAGATTTAATGAATAACGAAAACATTGTAGTTATTTTGAGGTATGTTTTTATGTAGTGGAGATCATTTGTAACATATTTAGAGTAACTTTAATAGTCGGGGTTCCTTTTAAGCACAACTGAACTCAAGTGCCTAATAGTGTGTAGAGTGGTCAAAAGAATAATGAAACAATTCCTACATAACACTGGACTTCCACGGGCCTTTGTCTTCATCGGCTAAATCTTGTTAGGTAGCCATAGCCTTTGAACAGACGTCCTTGTAGATGTGTATCGTCTGTAACCAAATTTCCAGCACTAAGCAATGTTTACTCACTGCACAGCTTTCTGCTAATCAGAGGTCTAAAAGGTGTATGTTGATGATGGTACCTAACCATTAAGGCTTTTTTTTTAAGCTTTGAATTCTTGTTATACACTGCCTAAAAAAGGGAATACACTCTAATATTTCATTGGACCACCTTTAACTGATTCTGGTACACAGAATCGCTGGGGCATTTTTTTCAATAAGCTCGCATTGATGATGGTAGAGTCTCATGCAAATGATGTCTCATGCTCCCCGAACCACTCTCCCGCAATCTGAGCCCGATGGATCCTGGCAGTGTCACCTTGGCACATGGCCGTGCCATCAGGGAAGAAAAAACCCATTGATGGAATAACCTGGTCATTCAGTATAGTCAGGTAGTCAGCTGACCTCATTCTTGGATACTGTTGCTGAACCTAGACCTGACCAACTGCAGCAACCCCAGATCATAGCACTGCCCCCACAGGTTTGTGCAGTAGGCACTAGGCATGATGGATGCATCACTTCACCTGCCTCTCTTCTTACCCTGATGCGCCCATCACTCTGGAACAGGGTAAATCTGGACCAGTCAGGTCACATGACCTTCTTCCATTGCTCCAGAGTCCAGTCTTTATGCTCCCTAACAAATTAAAGCCTTTTTTTCCCCAGCTTGCCTCACTGATTAGTGGTTTTCTGTACAGCTACACAGCTGTTCAGTCCCAGTCCCTTGAGTTCCCTTCACATTGTGCGTGTGGAAATGCTCTTACTTTCACTATTAAACATACCCCTGAGTTCTACTGTTGTTTTTCTTCCATTTGATTTCACCAAACGTTTAAGCGATTGCTGATCACGATCGTTCAGGATTTTTGTTTCTGTCCACATTTTTTCCTCGAAGACGATGGGTTCCAACTATCCTTCCACTATATCGTTGGACAGTTCTCAACCCAATTTCAGTCGTTTCTGCAATCTCCTTAGACGTTTTCTGTGCTTGATGCATGCCAATGGTTTGGACCCTTCTCAAGCACACTAACATCTTTTCCTCAACCATGAGCTGTCTTTCGACATGGTTGTTTATGACATGAGAAGCAACTCATGGCACCAGTTGGGGTTAAAGAACTTGTTGCCAGCTAAAAGATAATCGATTGCCCATTCAATAGTTGTCCAATAGGAGCCTCGTACCTATTTGCTTAGTTAAATCTAAGTGGCGATTTTTTTGGGGACCAGTGTATTTGAGTTTGGGGCTTCTGGTTTGTTTTCTAATAGTTTACATTTTTACCTTTGTCACATTCAGTGTTTGATTCTTGCTTTGATGCTTGAATTCTGATACCTATTTAATTTTTTTTGAGTGCTTGCTGTGGGTATGGAGTTTGTTTGTGTTATGTTAGTTTACAGTATTTGATTTTTAGATTTTGACTTTGTTATTTCATTGCTGTGAAAGTGAGAAGTCTATTTTTTGGAGTGCTGTAGAGAAACGACATGACATGGTTTACACTGATCAAAAAGCCTTTTTTTTTCTCAAAACATTATTATATTATTTATTGCACATGTATGCTTGGAACCTGTGCATAACAATTTGTGTAAAAAAACAAAACTAAATGTATTTTTTCCCATATCAACTTAGTAAACACAGAGAGAAAGTATGTATGAGACATTATTGATGACTATAATCTATAATCTTCTAATCTGGCCAACAGATTTTTGTGATCCTGTTTGACTCTTGCATATGTGTCGACTGATTAGACATGTTACGACTATACAAGTTATTGTAGAACCTACATGGAAATGAAATAAGTGTATTTCACCTTATTCACAATCACACCCCTGAACCGCACACCCCAATACTCAGCATGGACCAAGCCTACGTCATTCAGCTGACCTCTGATCAGCTTGGACCTGTCCTGCTGTGGATAATGATGTATTATTCATAACTGCCACCATCTGGCACATCAGTATACCCAGCCACCTTGGCAGTCATCTATTTAAATACAAACAAGCAAGGAAGGGCAGCAATAGATATATCAGAACAGTCCTTACTCCACCCTCTGTGGTGTTCATGCCAGATGAAGATGAATTCAAGTTTTCCAGTCAGCGACTTAAACATATTTATCTGAGAAAGATCAGGTCTAAGGACCCAGGACGTATGTATATGTCTATTGTTTTCCTGTGTGTGTGTGTGTGTGTGTGTGTGTGTGTGTGTGTGTGTGTGTGTGTGTGTGTGTGTGTGTGTGTGTGTGTGTGTGTGTTCGGAGGGTTGGCCTACAGGCAACCTCAGGCCTGGTGGTCGTGTCATGCCAGCAGGCACGAGTATCACTGGAGCGAAGACACGGAGCACAAGACACCGGGAGGAAGAGTTGGGAGCGCACGGGGATCTTTAGTGATGTTTTATTTACTGCGCTGTAAATAAATGCACTATTTTCACCGTCAGTCCTGCGTTTGAGTCCTCTTTCCCCACACCCCCACGGCCTGCCCTCGCCGCCGTGACATATACTGAGAATTATGTTCATAATTTCTCTGAAATTAACGATTTTAAACTGAATCTTCCTCCTTCTTCTTCTTCTTTTTTTTTAATTTTTACTTGAAAACCTGTATTTAAATAGGTTGTGAACAAAGACTCATTAACTGTCCAATTTTGAGACACTAGCTAACCCGCTTGACCCCTTCTTAAAATTACTTCTCTTGTGTAAGAATCTTGAAATTCACAGTGGAGTGTCCCAGAAATCAGTGTTAAGTCAATTTACCTGCCACCTCACAAAACACCACAAGGTGGGGCTCAAAGCACAGCAATAAAAGGGAGAAGAAGCACAAACGACTTCTCACACAAAAGGAAATACAGGACAACTGCTGTCATACCAATACCAACAGAGACTTGTATAAAAGTATACAAGAAACAAGGACAGAATACAAGAAAATGCAGAGATTATGTTCATTACAAACGTTTGAGCTCATTCTTTTATCCTTTGACAGAAAAAACATGTTCAGCTTACAGCAGAGTTATTAAGCTGCATAAACGGACAGAAACGCTTTTTAAAAGTATAAAATGTGCTTTATTTTTTACAGGTTTGACAAAATTCTTTAAATCTAGAAGGTTTAGTGGATTTGATTAATAACCAAACTTACAATAATTGTGCTGAAGCAGCACCAAGCTGGAAAATAGGTCATGCAATTAATAAATAATACATTAGTAATGACTGCTACATGATGGTATCTGTTTGATTTGCTACAAGCTTCTCAAATTCCTCTTCACTGAGCTTTACTCGAACATCGTTTGAGACTTTGTGTGTGTTTGCGGAGCGCATCAGTGCATGCTGAGCATTTTTAATAAAGCTCACAAAGTTCTCTGTGGTGGCGCTCTAAATCTGCAGAAATAAACATGAAACATGACCTTGTTTCAAATGGCTGTGTTCGAACAACAAAGCAGCTCACAACATAAATTGTTTGTGTCCTCAATTGTGCTGGAAATAGAAACAGTTGAGCGCCAGGTGGGGGGGCCCACACAACACTCGATGATCGTCTGCTTTTCAAGAAACAAAAATGAGAGTCCAAATAAGAGGTCGGGCTCAACAAACAAGCTGTATGATTGTAGACTTCTGAGGTTTACCTTCAATCTTTAGCTTCTAAGTGTTATAATGGCCTGAAAATATTAACACGTTGTGACAATAAACAATTTATTGTTTACGAGGTATTTTTAAGTAATTTTGGGGGGGTTGCTAAGAAACTAACTTTTGTCCCAAACTTTTATATATCTGAAAATGATTGTTTGAAATAATTAATTAATAAATATACTAACAAATATACTAATAAATTAGGTGTGTGTGTGCATGCTTGCAAAACAGACATATTATATTAGGACATCAGACTGGATTGTAGCAAACACGCATTTTTTTCATAGACTCAAATTTTATCACTATGGTCTAACCATGAAAAAATGATGGCGATTCATTGTAAATGATTCAGCTGCTCATTTACAGAGGTGTCTGCTTTCATCATAAAGAATGGCTTCATCAAATACACTACAGTCTACTAAAACTACACAGAATAAAAAGGGTTTCAAATGCATGCGATCAAGCGGACCTTCTCTATAAATAAATGATCACAACATCTACAATCAAATGTTATTTTGTAAAGCTTTACAAAATTTTCTTATCTCAACTTGAGATAAGAAGTTGAGATAAGAGATAAGTTGAGTTAATCTCTCAACTTAAGATTAACTTAAGTTAATCTCAGTCTGATGTCCTAATATGTCTGTTTTGCAACTTAAGATTAACTTAAGTTGAGAGATAAATTAATCTCAACTTATCTCAAGTTGAGAGATTAACTTATCTCAACTTGAGATAAGTTAATCTCAATTTATCTCAAGTTGAGATTAACTCAACTCGAGATAAAAGTTGAGTTAATCTCAACTTTTATCTCAAGTAAAAGTTGAGATTAACTCTAACGTCCAATATGCTTCCTGTCTTATTATGAAATGTAGTTTTATTGTATTTCTTCTAACTTCCTGTTTTGCCCCTTTCCATCAAACCGTACACTTGGCGACCATGTTAAAGTTGATTGTAAGTTCAGACCTATGAAAGGTGTCTAAAATATTGTATTTGTAGAGTATTTTTGTATTTTAGACAAAAGAAAGAGCATTTTTGTCATAAAAAAAAACAAAAACTTGCACACAGACACAATTAGGTTTAACATACGGTGCAAAGCACTCTTCGTCGAAGCGTGCGCTGCTTTACACTAATGCCAGACTGAGCTAAATACAGCGTATGACTTCAGATGCTGGAATGAGAGTTATAGCAGGAGGGTGTGTCCTGGATTACAGAGCTGACAGCATTTTTTTGTAAATTCTTCTAGCAACATCATCACGATAAATCCTTGGCTTAATTCCTGTGTGAAGTGTGCATGTGTGTGTGCCCAGTGTGTGTCTCTGGGAATGGCACAGTATAAATAGGGAAATAAAAAACTTTTCCCATATGTGGTTTTAAAAATAGGTTCTTGTGTTTAAAAAAAAGAGTTAAATACAGCCTTTTCCCGCATAATTAACTCTTGAAGTTCGGTTCTGTTTTCCTTTCTTGTTATGTGCGACCCCAGTGCTCTAAGAGTATCAACAACTGTAATATTACTTTGGATTTCTGCCCTTTTCCTGTTACATCTGCTCCCTCTTCATGCTTTGAGCACTTTAAAGGACATTTATTGTGTCTTATTACTCTCATGCATTCTGTTGTGTATCTCGTTTAAGCTCTTAGAAGTTTGTAACTACAGATCTTGTGTAGGTGACAATTTTTTGGTTTTCTCAAGTTAATGATTAGAAAACAAAAGTCTTGTTTGTGCCCCAGACAGATTTATGCCCACGGGAATGGAAACTTGAGGTTCCCGTCCCAGTGTTGCTAAATCTTCTATCAGGAATCTTGGGATAAATGTTGTCTCTGCTTTTGCATTGGATGCTTATGTTAGATCCCTGGTTCACTCTTGCTTTAATAGTAATATTGGCAAGTTGACTTCCAGTTTCATACTCTGAAATCTGTTTTTTAGTATTTTGAGTATTGTAATTCATTATTTACTTTACTATTATGACAAGTTTGCACTAAAATATGTGCTTTCAATAATATATAGGTGGTATTAAAATACGCAAAATGTTTTCCTTTTAAGCACATTTTATATAAAAACGATTTACCAGGAGGCCGCCATTGTTATTTACTTAAATTAATACTTACATAGTTGCACCGCAGCAAGTTTAGTTAGCGGTGCACTGGAAATGGCTTCTGTTCAGCCTTTCCAGTTTGAACCAGAGCAAACCGAGACAAAGGATGAAGATGGTCAACAGTACTTAGTTTAGATGAAGATGAAAACAATTCGTCACACGAGGACGTGAGAGTGGGGGGGAAACTACTGGTGTCTATGTGGAAACTGCTGCCAATGGCAACGGCGACTGAGAGCGTTTGTTGTAAAGAGCTCCATTTGATGGCAGCAGCTATCCACGGTATCACATAACAACATGATAAACACATGAATATCATTCTCATGTTTATTATAGAGTGAAATGAGGATGTGGTTATGTTACAGATCCGCCTGCATCACAGTGCACCAACACTTTGAAGCCGTATGTCTTCATCCTTCTGTGGGCAGCCCTCGTTAGCCTCCATGACCGCTATCCTGCTGGGACTTTGCATGGCTGCTAGCGTACGTAGCCATCCCATCATGTGCAGTAAACAACATAAGGACAGCCTATCCAGAACCAAGTGGCATATATACAGGATTACAGCTGCTGATCATGTAGAGGTAGATGAGGCA
>VURO01047367.1:0-10421 GCA_015108175.1 Pelvicachromis taeniatus | reverse complement strand
TTTTTTAAAAGATAAATGTTCTCCTGTACTTCCTTTAAGAAAATAAAAAGGACATAACATATGCCATTGCAGACCACAGATTTCATGATTGGGGAAACAGCAGCAGACTGTCACATGCGTACCTTGTCCAAGTACAACCCCATCATGATTTGCTTAAGCTAGCCTAGCACCAGCACGTAGTGCTCCCTAGTGTGACCACAGTATTAGCTGCTTCCCTGTTTAGAGTTCTTCTGAGAATTTTCATAAGACATTTTGAAGCTGGGCGTACTATGTTGGCAGCTGACTAAATATTTTACATGTTTCTGATGTTTTTTCCAGTAATTTCTGCATTGTTGATGCTCTGCCACACCTGCTGTTGATGAATTAACGTCACTAATACTATTTTAAACTAAATTACATTAATTAAAACACACCTTCGTTAACCAGATTGACTAACAAAAACACAAACCCAGCATGTGCAACAAACTTATTATTGCATTCCTGAGTAATGTTGGCCTATTAACCTGAAAGGTACATGGAAATGTTGTGTGCTGTTACTGATCATGAGAAACGAATAAGAACAATAGTAAATATAGTGGTACACAAAATCAACCCAAGCCAGGGTGTGTGCAAGCTAAATAGAACTGAATTGTGGTTGACTATGTCATGTGGTTGACAAATATTAATGTTGCGTGCAGAAGGCACACAAAAAAACAAGTGGTAACACACTTCCTCTTGTTTCTGTGTACTTCTAATGTGGACAGTTGGTAACAAATATGTGTTTACTATTGTTTTTCCAGTTGTGGGGTTGGGTGCCCACTGCCTGTGGTCCCTTGACACCTCCACCCTTGGCTCTCCAGGGCCTCCCTCTTCCCCCGGACTGGGGTGATGCTTGGTTGTCATTGGGACGGGTAGCCTTAGATTTTCAGCTCTCTTGGGTGGACTGCCGGACTTGGGTGGACTGCCGGAGGTGAGCTCCATTGATGGGAGTGAGCCCCTCCCATCAATGGAGCTCACCTTCTCACTCAGCCAGGGACTGATAGTCAGGTGTGGCAGCCAGAAGTGGTGACAGTGTTTACTATTAAAGGTGCTTAAAACTGTCAGGTAATATTGGTTAGATGAAAGAAAATCAATGTTATTTGAATGTAAAATCAATCTGCTGTCACTATGCTTGTATGTTACCTTTGTATAACTGTAGTGTGAAGCTTTGGTGATCAGTAAACGTAATCACTGCCAGTTAATCACAATTCCAAATAACTGAGGAGAGCAAAGTGTGCCTGGAAAAACAGCCGACAGCCATCTCCATGATGTCCATCGCATCTCAACCACTAAGTTTACTTCAGACCTGCCAGCCATCCTTCAGTCCAAAGCACAGCATGACTACTCCCACTGAATGCAATGATGTTCCCACTTTAGGTGAGTAAAAAATATATTCCACAGTACCCGTGTGTTAATAAGCATGCATGTGCAGGTACACATGCTTCAAATATCAATAATGCGCATCAATTCTGTCACTACCCTGCTTTTGCGCACCACTTTCTTATATGCATGTTTCTTGTTAACACACAGAGTACACACCGCTGTGCACAGCACACACACTGCACACTTAAAGTCAGCTGAACTCATCTGATGCAGACTTGCTCCTTGATCAAGTGACATTTGTCCCGATTTTTGGCACTAGTGGCGTCGGATCAGCACCGCTGCAGGATGGCCCGATTAGCACAGCTGATACTCACCAGAATAATGTACTAATATTATATGCATTCCTGTTGAACAGTCCAGTTCAGTTTGTTAATGTTGATAACCCTTTCAAACGAACGTTAATAGGTGTGTTGCTAAGCCTAATGACTTAAATAACAAGCTTGAAATGTACCCGTCCCATTTTCCCCTTTATTGCTTTTTCTCTTGGCAGCATGGTGGCACGGTGGTTTGCACTGTTGCCTCACAGCAAGAAGTTCCTGAATTCAATTCCACCAGCAGGCCGGGGTCTTTCTGTGTAGAGTTTTCGTGTTCTCCCTGTGTTTGCGTGGGTTCTCCCCGGATACTCCAGGTTCCTCCCACTGTCCAAAGACATGCAGTTTGTGGGGATAGGTTAATGGAAAAATCTAAATTGCCCATAGGTATGAATGCAGGAGTGACTGTGAATGTGACTGGTTGTCTGTCGATGTGTGTTAGCCCTGCAACAGACTGGCGACCTGTCCAGGGTGTATCCCACCTTTCGCCCTAAGACAGCTGGGATAGGCTCCAGCGCCCCCCGCGACCCTGAAAAGGATAACCGGCTGAGGATGGATGAATGGATGGATGTTTTTTCTCTGTACTGTAAATCTTCTGTCTAAGAAGAAATCTGAGGCTGCTGTTCTGAGAATGAGCTACCAAAGTTTTTTCTGAATAAATCAATTAAGAGCCAATTATGGAAAGCTGTGATGAAGGCAGTGTTGTTTTTAATTATATTCAACAATATAACATATTTGACCACTTTTAATTGATTTTTCTAACTTTAATACACTAAAGTTAAGGCTATATACCTAATTTCTAGTAAGTGGCCCAGTCCCTCCTATATTTATATGTATGTGGCCCTCAGTGACAAAAGTTTGGAAACCCCTGAATTAGGAGTACCTCCAGGGGGCTGTTTGAAAAAGTTGATTTTGTAGAAATTTTCAATTTCTTGAACTGTTTTTTTTTTCTTTTTTTTTACTTTTCATAACCTGAGAACACTCCCTGTTTTCTGGGAAAGTTACTGGTGTATTGGCACTGTAACCTGTTTTTAAGAAATCCTGTTTTTCTGACACCTCCCTGATTTTCTGAAATTGAAGGAGCTGCTTGTAACACTGTTTCATTAATTCATACAGGCAATAAAAATAGTACATATAAGAGAACATTATTCTACAGATGTTAATTTATTGATTTCTGTTTACTTATTTTTTTTAAACACAGAAGTACTGTCATGAACAACTACACATCATCGCTACAAAATATGTCAGTGATACTGTGCCTAAACACTGGTCATCTCAGTAACTTTGACATTGATGTGCTTGGGCTGTACCCCAGAAAAATAATGGTTATGTCTGAAAAGTCATCTCAAATGTCTTAGGTTTCCAGTGGCAATGATAATTTATAATTGATTAAAATCTTTCTTCATCATTACTAATATTAAGACAGGGTATAATAATCTTTTTTTAAGTATTATACACAGTTAAAGAAGGATTAAATTGTGATAAAACCTAGTGCATGCATTAAGTTATAAATCTTTTATTTTAACAATACATCAAGTTACATGTGCTAGAGAATTCCAAAAAGAAAATCGTCATTAAAAAGTTCAGCTTCATTGTGATGAACAGGTATGTGCTGTGGTTTTCCTGGATGGTGAAAGGACAATTTATGAGCCCAACCACAGATTAAATGCTCGAGATGTTGGGTGTGTCTCCATTTCTAAAGAGTTGTTATTGAAACGTTAAACTTCTCTTTTGTTATGCCGAAAGAAAAAAAAAACAATTAAAAAGTTTCAGTTTCACTTTTATTTGTCATATGCAAATTAGACAAATTTGCACAGGGTCAATATTGCAATGAAATGTATTTGACGAGCAGAAGACAGTCACTCAGCAGAATGGTATAGTAGAAAAAATAGTAAAGAGCAAAATATTAATAAAATATAGTAAAGAAAAAAAAAGGTTAAAAAGAAGACAACACAGTAGGGAAACCACAGCAACAACCAACAGAAGCATCATTAACATTCATTGTGTGTACATTTTTGTACACCTAGGTGCACACCTATGTGAGCATGCTTATGTCCAAGATTTCTCCATGTAACTGACTAATAGTGGGTATGGAGGGCCATAGCCCTGCCCACTAAATCATGAAGCAGGCATGGAGGTGACCCGAGCTCCAGACATCCAAAGACCCCCCAAAGCACGAGAGCCCAAGGAGGACCACCACAGGGGCAATTGCGACACCTACCTAGAAAAGAGCCTAGGAGCGCCCCGGACAGGGGTCACCTATCAGCCACGGTGCGGAAGCCACAGGGGGCTGCAGCAATGAGCTTGCAGGGCCCACCAGCAGCTGGGTACACCAGGGCAGGCCAAGTCCTGGGCCCAGAGACCTGAGGGCCCTCAAAACCCCGGAAGCGCCAGGGGGGCCAGGCCTCGCCAAACAGCCGCCAGGTGGGAGCCAGTACACACCCAGGCACCCAGCCCCAGACACTGAGAACCACCAATGCACCAGCGGGTGGGGGCACCAGCCACTGGCAGTGAGTGTGGTGGGGGGAAATGTTCCAAGAGAGGTGGAGTCTAAGACCTGACCTGACACACAGACATAAACAGGCACACACAGACACAAACATGCATTCCCACCCTCAAACACACATATTTAAATAATCACACATCCCCAACATGGCGACACATAGAGAATTCAGAATTGTTATCTGAAGGCCAAATAATGCCAAAATGATTTTCCTTTACAAGTTGAGCTTCACGGCATTCGCTATAATCCACTTGATAGTCATATTTTATTGGAATGTTATTAGGATTTTTATTTTTGATTATTATGCACAATGTACGTTGTCGTTTTCTTAAATCTAAAATTTCAGTTTTTAAATGTAAATTTACTTATTGTTTATAATGTTTTGCACTGTCAAGGAGCAGTTCAGTACACATTTCACTGTGTGTTGTAGTTGTATGACTATGCATGTGACAAATAAAGAATCTTGAATCTTGAATGAAAACCATAAAAGATAAGACCGGGAGACGGTAAAGAAAAAAGAAGAAGAAAGAAAGTGACGTTGGGGAGAAAGAGAAAGAGACTTAGAATCTGCTTCAACAACTTCACTTTCAACAGAGAAACCACAGCACCAACCAACATATGCATAAATATCAATGACAATGTTACTGAACAGAACACAGTACTAATAATAAAAGATATATTTAGAGTCAGCAGCAGTGTCTAATTGTTAGTGTGGGTAGTCTCTGTATTGGTTAATACTAAGATTATTTTGACTTTTCCAGCCCATAAGGACATTCTTAACAATGCATAAAGCAGTGAGAACCATGTGGACTGTGTTAATCTCTATTGTGATATCGTCTAGGTCGCCCAACTAGTAAACTGAAGGGGAGTGGGGTGGTTCAGGGGAGTCGAGGCAGGCCAGAGCAGGCAACCGAGTAGGAGAAGTAGCTGAGGAGCACCAGGACAGGTATGCGGAAACACTCCAGGCAGTTTGAGTCAGGTCAACCTTTGTACACAAAGAGAACAGGTTATACCAGGAAAACACGCGATCATGGGTTTAAGAAAACTAGAGGCCAAGTTACTGAAGGATGGCACACAACAAACTGGCGAGGCATGGTAGACTGCTCAGAGTTTAAGAAGCCATCCTGCTGATTGCATGCAACGAGGTTCAGGTGGGATGTGGAAGGCTCCACCCCAAAGGGGAGGTGAGACCAGCAGCCACAGATGGAAACTCCCAGGCACTCCCGCGGACCATGACACACATACTGTGTGAAAGTTGGCAGAGTAATGTCCAAGGCGATATGGTTGAAGTCACCCGAGATAGTAATGAAGGCACTTGGGTGCTGAGTCTGTAACTGAGCTGTGGGGCTCAGTTTTGTTTAACATGCAGCTTTGGGGTTAGCAGAGGGAGTAACATAAACAGCCGCCAAGATCCCATGGGTAAATTCCCTGGGTAAATAATACAAGCTGAGCCCAATAGAGCATATGTCAATGTCAACAAATCCACTGTTTGATTGTTTTGTGAGCAGGGTTACACCACCAGTTAATAAGAATGGAACGCCTCGCTCCTTTCTGCTTACCACTTGCATCGCTGTCCATGTCTGCCTGAACAGTATGGAAGCCTTCCATGGATACACTGTCATTGGGAGTATCTTGGTGCAGCCATGATTCAGTGAGGCACATGAAGCTACACTCCCAATATTCCCTCTGACTCCATGCAAATGCTACTAGTTTGTCCATCTTGTTTGCTAGCGACTGAACGTTCCCCATTACAGTGGCTTGCAAAAGTATTCGGACCCGTGAACTTTTCCACATTTTGTTACATTACAGCCACAAACATGAATCAAGTTTATTGGAATTCCATGTGAAAGACCAATACAAAGTGGTGACATGTTTTCAAACCGGCGTTTAAAAGAGACAGGCTACTAATGGAAGATATACGGTATAATTGTTTTTTTTAATTTTTATCTGGTTAGCTAGAAATCAAATTTAATTTGTTACAATTTTCAAAACTTTGCACGCAAAGTCTTTGTACTAAGAATTTTGTTATTTTGTCAATAATTTCATTTAATTCTAGTTTTGCTTTACATATTTTGCTCAGCATTTCCTATTCCTGGTACAACATGTAGGCTTTTCTAAGGATGCAATGGTTTCCTCTAATTCCTGAGACGTTTTTCTCTTTTCTTCTTGTGTGATGGGTATAAAATTATTTTACCGCTCATCACTGCTTTCCCTGCCTCTCAGTGAACAGATGCTGATGTTCCAGGCAGGTCATTATAGTTAAATATATAGCCCACTTGCTTCTAAAATATTTTATAAAATCTTCATCTTTCAGCAATGATGTATTAAATCTCCGGTTTTTACTTGGTGGAATGACCTTTATATGCATATTTACCATAAATAAAGACACAGGAGCATGATTTCTGACAGCTTTAAGGTGTATCTCAGTGTCTGAAATGTCACTCAACAGTGAGCTGCTAACTAGGATATAATCCAGATGAGAGTAAGAGCGATGGGCATGTGAGAAGAGCCACTTGCTGCTGGCTGAATTTCAAAAGTTCCCTTAGGGACTGTTCCTGTTGTAGAATTTTGACCAGAGAAAACCTTGTGTCGAAGCTGGACAATCGCTTATCGATTGAGTCCAGGATGTTGGCAAAGTGGTTACTGGGTGGTGATGTTGTTCCAGGGGAGTCTGGCAGTCGACTTCTCTTGGAAGATGGCGTCTCACTGGGAAGAGGAACTATGGACCTTTTTCATGCCTATACCATCAAAGCACCTGTCAGTTTATTCCTGGAAAGTGTCCAAATTCTCCTCTCTGTTCTCTTGGGTGTTGGAAATGATTAAGCAGATGTGTTTTGTTGTTTGTCAATTGTTTGGTGTAATTTAGGCTTCAAAAAGTGTTTGTTTTTCCACCACGTCTCCAACATCTGACGTCACCAGCATCTGAAACCAACTACAGCATTTCCGCTCTCCTCTTAAGATACATAGCTATATCTTAAATAGCAAAGGTGCTGAATTTAATTAGCTTGGTTAACTGTAGCACAGTATATCCTGTGTGTCATGCACTAGGTCAAGTGGATCGGCGGTGTCTTGTTTTGGTCAAGCTTTTGAATTGTTGGGACTCCCATATGCCCCCACCAAACAGAGAGGGGTCCACAGTGAAGCCAATTGTGGGCCTGCAGCATAGCTACAGTATGCTCTAGGTTTGGACTACACCACTGGGGCCCAGGTGAGATAAAAGTTGTATTCTGCACTAGTAACAGTAGGCATTAGGCATCGTTGTCTCATACCTTGCTCAGACACAAATGTTACTCCTCACTCACCTGCTGGCTGCACTCACACTGTGCTTAACTCTCATTACCAGAGTGAACATTAGTTTGTTTCAGCATCTCGAGTGCATCTAGGACTCTAGAGAGTCCAAAAGCATGTATGTGTGCATGTGTCATTTCAATACTTCATGATTTTATTCATTTTGTAGTTTAATTGGGAAAACAGTGACAGGTTGTGCTTTCATATATTTCATGTACCTTTCCCAAGAATAACTGAATCATGTTTTGCTCAACCCTGCCTGGACTCAGCACACAGTGCACACTGTACGGATTGCCTAGTATGACCACACCCTTAGCTGCTTTTCTGCTTAGAGTTCTTCTGAGAATTTTCCTAAGCAATCTGAAGCTGGGTGTGCTAAGTTGGACATGTTCAGAGAGGATACTTGGAATGTTTGTGAATATTGGTCCAGCTGCCCAAATATTTTACATATTTGCTATGATTTCTCAATACTTTCTGTACTGTTGATACTCTGCCACACCTGATGTTGAACTAACATCACTAACACTATTTTAAACTCAATGTCAGGTATTACAACATGACCTTTTTGTTAAATAGGTTGACTAACAAAAACACACATTATGCATTATGATTTTTGTTGCACGCATCAGTGGCCTGGGTTTATTATTTAATGAAGAATAGGCTGATTTTCTAAATAGTTTAAATTTCTTTTGTGGTCTTTTTGTCAGCCAACAGTGACTACTATCCATGTGTGCCCAATTTACTGTTTTATGTGCGGACGATGGCTGTTTGTTTCATTTATGCAAACTTCTTAAAAAACTCAATAGGAAATCCATCTGGGCTGGGCTTCTTACCTGATTTAAATTCCTTGACAGCCTCATTTATTTCTGATAGTGTAATATCATTCTCCAATTTAAATTTATCCGAGTCATCCAGAGTGGGCATAGCCAAATTACTGAAAAAAATTTTCCTCTGACGGCTGAGTCACAGTAATCCTTTATCGGGCAGTAATCCTCAGCGTCGCTGGGTATCTCAGCCCATAGGGGACTCAATTACAAATGCAAAGTAGATTCCTCACCTCGGTAATGGTGGCACGCTGTTTACTCATGGCTTGAGTGAAGTCCAGATGGACGAGGATACAATCACTGTCTGTGATTGTCATCATCCCAGCCTTGGCTGCCTTTCTAAGTAGTTCCTTTTCTGTGAAATAATGACATTTCACTACAAATGCCATTGGCGGCTGGTCGCCTTGTGTTGGCTTGGTGTGGAGGGTCCGGTGCACCCTATCCAGAGCCTGCAATTTCTCCACACCAAGACCATTTTTCAGCATTTCAGCCACATATTCACATGAATGTTTCCCCTGCTCTCGTCCCTCCTTTACCCCCATGATGCTGAAGTTGCAGCGCCGTGACCTTGCCTCCAAATCCTTGCACAGGGCTTTTAGGAGGGTATGCTCTTTTTTCATACAAGACATGTTGGTTGTTTTTTAACAAGTTATTGCGCTTGTATGTGGAGCGTTATCGTGTAATTTTTGAAGAGTAAAATTAAAAATACAACAGTTTGAGTGCTGCTGAGTAGTTTTAATCAGTTTTCAGAACTCAGCACAGTGCAGAAACACCATTAGGGAAGGTTACAAATGATTTTCTTTTGATTTTCAGTACTGCTGACCACAATATTTTATTACAGAGATTAGCACATGGCATAGGAATTGAAGGTACTGCACTGCAGTGGTTTGAATATCTATCTAATAGACTCCACTTTGTTGTAATTAAAAAGTCTTCTTCACACACTAATATTAGTTATGAAGGTTTCTTTAATTTCCTGCTTCTAAAATCAGATAAAACTGAGGTTATTATACTTAGAAAGCACTAAAACCTTAGAAAAATGGTGCCTAACCAGATGCTTACTCTGAATAGTATTGCCTTGGCCTCCAGTAAGGCATAAAAATTCGAACAATTTTTGACCAGGATATGTCCCTCATTGTGCATATTAAACAAATATATAGGTCTGCCTTCCTGGATTTGCTTAGTATTTCAACAATTAGAAACATTCTGTCTCAGAGTGATGCCCCAAAACTAGCTCATACAGTTATTGCTTCTACGGTGAACTATTGTAATTTATTATTAGCAGGTTGCCCTAAAAGCACCCTGAAAAGCCTTCAGTTGACCCAAAATGCTGAAGTGAGAGTACTGACAGCACTAGAAAAATAGTGACAGCTCAGTCATATTCCTCCCATATTAGCTTGTCTTCATTGGCTTTCTGTTAAATCCAGAATCAAATTTAAAATGACTTTCCATATATACCTTTAACAGTTAACATCTGTTGTCAGATCATTTTTATGGTTAGCAGGATAAAGCATTCTCCAAACTAAACCAGCTCTCCGATGTGGAAGCAGTCTTTTTCCACTGCAGTAATATTAATTGTAAATTGCACTCATGTACTTTCTTTTACCTGTCATTTGACTCCTATTGAGAATCAGTGTTGGTAATTATGAACTACTATTTGAGTGATGGCACTGCAGGGGCCTTTTGTGGTATGGATTTATCACAAAGCTATTTTCCTACCTTCTATGCTAGTTTTTATTTTGGGGGGCTGATTTTACCATATGTTACTATATTTTACCATAACTTATCCTTCTAGTTTCAGAAACTTCTCACTTCAGAGTCTAGTCCATCCTCCCAATACAATATTTTGACTTCTACTTGTGTAGTGGTGGATGCAATCACTTGGAGAGTGATGGACTTGATGAAGCAATGTCAACAGTCTGAGGCGGTCCTAGTCCAGGCATAGTCAGGTATAGTCTCAGATCAAGTCCATAGTTTATAGTTTAGAGAGCTTTCTTAGTTTATCTTCACCAGCAATCTAACAAACAGACAGTGTAAAGACTGAAAGCTTTAGGCAGCTTTTGGTGGCATCACTTCACTCTAACTATTCATTCT
>VURO01047366.1:0-12691 GCA_015108175.1 Pelvicachromis taeniatus | reverse complement strand
GCTCACAAAAATTAAAGGAAGACGTCAAAGAAACACATTAGATACATCAATGAAGTTGGATATCTATACAAATAACAACAGGGCAATGTCTTAGGAACAAAAGGATGCCAAGTCTTTTAATGGAAATAAAAGTTTTCTGCCTACAGAGGGCTCAATTGTGTAGACACCCTAAAATCAGAGTGAAATGAAGATGTGGCAGGCTAGTCCATTTGTTCAAAAACTTAATTCCTGCTACTCAAAATGCTTTTCAGTATCTTGTGTGGCCCCCACGAGCTTGTATGCATGCTTGACAACGTCGGGGCATGCTCCTAATGAGACAACGGATGGTGTCTTGTGGCATTTCCTCCCAGATCTGTATGAGGGCATCCCTGAGCTGTTGTACAGTCTGAGGAGCAACCTGGCGGCGCCTAATGGACCGAAACATAATGTCCCACAGATGTTCAATTGGGTTTAAGTCAGGGGATCGTGAAGGCCATTCAATTGTTTCAATTCCTTCATCCTCCAGGTACTGCCTGCATACTCTTGCCACATCTGTAGGCTACACAATCATGGTGAGGACTGCTGACTTGACAGTTGTCCAAAAGACGACCATTGACACCTTGGAGGGACACAAGGAGGTCTTGACACAACGAGGGCAAGACACAAAAGTGCAAAAGAGGCTGGCTGTTCACAGAGCTCTGTGTCCAAGCACATGAATAGAGAGGCGAAGGGAAGGAAAACATGTGGTCGAAAAAAGTGTCCCAGAGGGATAACCGCACCGTGGAGAGGATTGTGAAACAAAACTCATTCAAAGATGTGGGGGAGATTCCCAAAGAGTGGACTGCAGCTGGAGTCAGTGCTTCAAGAACCACTACGCACAGACGTGTGCAGGATTTGGGTTTCAGCTGTCACAGTCCTCGTGTCGAGCCACTCTTGAACAATAGACAGCATCAGAAGCGTCTCGCCTGGGCTAAAGACAAAAAGGACTGGACTGCTGCTGAGTGGTCCCAGGTTATGTTCTCTGATGAGTCGATCCTGCATTTCCTTTGAAAATCAGGTCCCAGAGTCTGGAAGAAGAGAGGAGAGGCACACAATCCACGGTGCCTGAGGTCCAGTGATGGTTTGGGCTGCCATGTCATCTGCTGGTGTTGCTCCACTGTGTTTCCTGAGGTCCAGTGTCAGCTCAGTCGTATACCAGGAAGTTTTAGAGCACTTCATGCTTCCTGCTGCTGACCAACTTTATGGAGATGCAGATGTCATTTTCCAACAGGCCTTGGCACCTGCACACAGTGCCAAAGCTACCAGTACCTGGTTCAAGGACCATGGTGTCCCTGTCCTTAATTGGCCAGCAAACTCACCTGAACTTAACCCCAAAGAAAATCTATGCAGTACTGTGACGAAGAAGATGCAATATGCCAGAGCCAACAATGCAGAAGAGCTGAAGGCCACTAACAGAGCAGCCTGGGCTCTTATAACACCTGAGCAGTGCCACAGACTGATCGAATCCATGCCACGCTGCATTGTTGCAGTAATTCAGGCAAAAGGAGCCCCAACTGAGTGCTGTACATACTCATACTTTTCATGTTCATACTTTTCAGTTGGCCAAGATTTCTAAAAAAGCTTTCTTTGCATTGGTCTGAAGTAATATTCTAATATTCTGAGATACTGAATTTGGGGTTTTCATTAGTTGTCAGTTATAATCATCAAAATGAAAAGAAATAAACACTTGAAATATATCAGTCTGTGTGGAATGAATGTATACATTATACACGTTTCAGTTTTTGAATGGAATTAGTGAAATAAATCAACTTTATGATGATATTCTAATTTTATGACCAGCACCTGTATACTCACAGTGTCAGTGTGTGCAGCTGAAGTAAGCTTGTAATTTCATTCACTGGTTCACTTCTTTACAGGTTTAATGTCAGGCTTAGAAGTTTTTAATTTTTTCTGTTGGTGTGTGATCAGAGAGTCCAAGAGCAGCACAGGGATGTGATTTAAAGCAGTGGCATGTCAGCATCCTTGGTGGGACATAATGTGCGGGCAGTATTTTGGAAGGTTTCCTCTGTTAAAGTCCCCCAGAAAATAATGATAAGGGAGTCTGGGTGTTTATTCTCCATGTTTGTTCTCCGGTAATGAAGATGGCGATATTCCCTAGTGGAATTTATGCATTATTGTAGCGTCTACCTTACAAAGTACAGCGCCTTGAGGCAACTGTTGTTGTGATTTGATGCTGTATAAATAAAACTGAATTGAATCATTCCCGTGTGCATCACAGCGCACTGACAAATGATTCGAGCAGCTGCAACACTGCAACATTTTCTTTGACGCCATCCTAGAAAATCAGATCCTTCTTTGGGTCTTTTCATTGATTCATGTGCTTGAGATACCGCTTGACCTAATCTCTCACTAATGTTAAAACTGCAGCTAGTAACATACCTTATTCTGGTTACTACTCCACATATGAAAAGATTATTATTTTAGGTTACTAGCAAATTAGTAACATAAAAACATCAGTGACTGTCAGGATTTCATATTTGTCATCACACCACCTGAAAAAAATATCAGTTTGGTCACAATTTTAATACTACAAACCATGCAGCCAATATAACACTCTGCAGACATGGATCAATATTCTGCTTAGATCAATAGATTTGTGATTTTGTGCTAGATTGATGACATATGTCATATGACATATGTGGGGTGTAGCTCAGGTGGTAGAGCAGGTCATCTACTGATCGGAAGGTTGGTGGTTCGATCCCTGGCTCCCCCAGTCTGCATGCCAAATATCCTTGGGCAAGATATTAACCCCAAGTTGCTCTCTGATGCATCCATCGGAGTATGAATGTTAGGTAGAGCACTAAAGTACACAAAAAGTGCTTGTATGAATGGGTGTGATTGGGTGAATGAGGTTGTTGTATAGAGCGCTTTGAGTACTCCGGGAGAGTAGAAAAGCGCTATAAAAGAATCAGTCCATTTACCATATGTAGAAGCAATTTTTTACACTCTAATATTTTTAATGGAAACATTCTGGGGGGGGGGGGGTTGTAGTCTGATTGGTACCTGACACTAAATACAAATAAATGTTAACTATTTGGATGAAAGTAAATTGAATTCTCACCTATGAAATTATTGCTTCCACCTTTTTATTTATATGTGGTGGGGTGTGGTTTGTGGCTCAGGTGCAGGGGAGGGGCGGAGTAGTGGGTACAGGGGAGGCTGACCGACACAGCTGATACCATACTGCTTACAAGAGAGCTGTGTGGTGTGAACTGAGCAAGTGGCAGAGAGGATGAGCTCGCAAGGGAGCTCAAAAGCTGCACAACTGCCTGTGCACACAAAAAAGCACTGAAGTACCGTCACTGACCGCGCATGCTGTGAGCTGGGACTTCACAGTGGTGCTGAAACCCAGTCAGCCTCGTATGCATCGAGAGCAGGCGGCAGCAAATCAGTGACAGCTCAGTACACAATCAGATCGTGGATGAAACACTCGCTCATCCTAACCTTTCATCAAAAATTGCGTTAGCTGTAATGTTTTATTAAAGTCAGAAGAGAGGGGTAATTCTTCTGGGTAACACTCAGATTGAGCACAAGAGATGAATTCATGTTCTTCTTTGGTTAGTGGAATGTCAGTGCTGTTCGGGTTCAGTCCAGCAATCTACGAATGGCTCATACTTGCAAGACTGAGAGTGAGGGCAGCTTAGCGCCACAGTTTTGACGCCAACCTCGTCCTTACTCCGGGTGGTGCTCTATCAGGGCCACACTGAACCATGTTTATAGGTTTGATAAGGAATGGATTGTTAGGCTCAATGGGAATATGTGGTTGGACTTCTGAGAAGGAATGGATTGTTGAAACAGTTTTGTGAGCTTGAATCTGAGATTCTGCTGTTTCAGGTAAAATACATTCATGCTTTGATTCAGGATTGAATGAATCGATATCGCATTATTCAAACTAAAATCGATTTCAATTTGGGAAATCGATTTTTCAAAGCCACCACTATAGAAAAGTAAAGCACTTGCTTTTGTTTGGACTTCGCTGCGAGGTGAAGTTTCACCTGTCGCTCTTTTCTGCACTTTCGACTGAGCCATATTACCGCCTGTAGCCGTCGGCACCAGCTAGGACCGCACACACCTGGACCGACCAAGGTTACTGGAAGCTGGAGCCTCGTCCAGGTCTGAGTATCGTCTTCATGTGCAGCAGCTAGTGTTGGGGCAGCGGGCATTACAGAGGGCTGTGTAATCGTGATAACAACTGTACGTGCTTTAGAGTTGTGGCAGGCTGTGAAACATAGTACTGGCATGTCTTGTTGTCTACCGTGTCGTTTTTTCAGGGTCACTACCGGAGCAGACCTAGAGACGTCTTTGCTTCTGTACACTCCTTCCCTTTGCTTAGGAACAGAATTCTGGTCCACAATAATCTGTATTTCTGAGGCTGACTGTAAATAATCCCATCTAGGATGTGGGTCAAGTAAAACAAACCCCAGCCCTACCTCGAGTCCAGAGAGTGGAGAGGGACTAGAAATACCGATAGAGATCTTCAAAGGGTGATCGGCATGTTTCATCGCGTTTTTTGCAGGAATCTTTCTGTTTCACTTATGACTTGCATGATCAATCTTCATACTGACGAAGAGTTTTAAAGTATATGAAAATGTGCAAACATTCTCTGTGATAAAATTATTCAGGTAAGGCTTACTACCGAAGTGACTTCAGAATGACGAAAGACTGAACCTCTAACGACACGTAATCAATAAGAATTTATTGTCACAAGCACAATTTGTTACACAAAAATTATGGATCACATTTACACATTTTATACAGATCTAGAACTCAATGTACAATTAACCTACTAACTAAATACCAATAGTTAAATATGCACTCACATTGGACACGATATCATTAAAACCTACACAAAAAGGTACTGTGTGAAAGTAACACGAGTCGACATAAAAATCACATTATTTACAACAACATAAAAAAAAAAAACATCAATTTGAGATCTTTAGCAAAAGGATGTTTGAAGGTTCTCCCATCTGTCTGAGACATTATACAATCTAGCATGTAAAAGCTCCCTCACTACAAAGTTTTAGTCCCTTAATCGTTGAAAAGATTATAAAGTAATAAATTCAAGTAGCGAGAGCTGAAGAACACCGAATACACTAGTTTATACTGCGCTTTGCTAGGACGGTATGGCGGTTTTTCCCTTTTTAAAGCAGGCTGGTGTGATTAGCAGTTAGCTTCATGAAGTGCACTTCAAGCCTTAGCAACTTTCTGCAATGAGATTTTTGTAAAAAAAAAAATTTAGTTTCATGTGTACAGAGAATCCTTCTATGGGCGCATCACGTTTTCTTTCTAGAGATTACGACATCACTACATATAGGTAATACAATAATGTTGATGGAGCGAGTGTCAACTGGAGGTGAGCATCTCATCTCCTGCTGCTGTTTGGCAGAGTCAGCGATGATGCGCAAGAGGCCATTTCAGACAGATGGAGGTGGACATCGTCAACCCTTTATGCGATCTCTGATTCTGCCACGGAAAACATTTCCTCTGTCATATTAAGTAGTGATGCATGAACAGACCAAATCTGTTAACGTTACTGCCAGGCTGGTGTATAAACTCTGTCACCATTATACGCTGTATAAAAGATGACCGCACGCTCCGGATCTCAAAAGTGGAGGCAGCGCAGGAATGCCAGACACTTTTTTTCTAATGACCAACAGTTGGGGTGAGCACCCTGATGACACAACACAGTAAGAATGTGTAGAAGTCTCGGGAAAAATGGCTTTCATTTCCCTCGATCTGTCAATTCAGCATGAATACTTCCCCTGTGAGATTCTGGTCTCAGTTAATAATTTCAAGTTACATTAAAGCACAACAACATGCTTCTTTTGTAAATTGTGGTCCTCACAAGAGTAAAAAAAAAAAGGAAGAAAAAATGTGACCTGGCTAATAACTCGTGGCTGACAAGTCAGTAGTCACCGGGTATGCAGTGTAGCCCAAATCAGATTGATGCTCTGCTCATGGTTACTAACAGGAACGTAGGAAGAGTGCTCGGACTGAAGTAGGACTGTGCTAACCAATGAGTGACATCGCAGTCTCCCGCATGGATGCAGTTAAAGCTTGTGTCAGTAATGACCATTTACACACAAGTCTGTAAGATAGCAAGTATAAAATCTAATATAATAGCAATTATTTGTGACAGGTGTACCTGTAATCGGCTGACTGGCCTCTGGCTGTGCTAATGCTAATTGCAGAAAGCAGTATTAGACACTTTTTGAGAGCTTTCCTGCCAACGAGGCGCCTCTCTGCAGTGATGAGGTATGTGTATGTTCACTGATACGTACGGCAGACCCCGCAGCCGAAACAACAGTGCGCTGTACGTTTGTATGTGTGCAAATGACGATGTCCACCCAGACATTCATTGTGACTAACATGGCTGTGTTGGTGATTTAGCTATACAGAAAAACAAGACAGAACATGAGATAAATGCATACATCAGTCCAGTTCTGAGCAGGAGCAAGATGGAGGAAAGGCGGCTATTACTCAGAGAAGGGCGGGAACATCCCAAGATCAGCAAAGTCCTCGATGTTATAGTTGGCTGTACCCTGGGTGGGATCTCCGGCCATGGGTAACATGTCCTGCAGAGACACACGGGGATGGAGTGTCAGAGGTTAGAGTTGTGCAGAGGACACGGCCCGTATCAGACAGATTACATATCTGTGTACACTGGTCAGCAGCCAGCAACTGGAAGGACTGGAGCTGGAAGGCTGACCAACCAAACAGAGTCCAGCAGCAGGACAGTCTGCGTCAGTTTTACCTGGAAGACTTCTGTCTGGCTGGGGTTGGGATGTGTGTGCTGTTCCCCAGTCTGCTGGGAGTGATGCTGATTCTGCCACTGAGACCAGACCTCGCTGGGGCGGCCCTGGAACTGGGCTCCACTCTGACTGCTTTCACCGGACACATCTGCAAACACATTTACTTATTCGTCAAAAAAAACTGTGCATCAAAGGATGTGTCAGTGAAGTACTGAGTAATGGTAGAGCAGACACTGGCTTATTACAATATTTTAAAAAAAACTGAAATCCAAGAAGAATTTCTTTGACATCATTTGATGTGGATGTGAAAATACTCTCCCGAAGCCGTTTGTAGACAGTTAGCAATGCTGTTATCCTCTACGTTAAAGAAGTACATACAATATACTTAAAGAAATATCTAAAAATCCCAGATAAATAATCTCAGCTGGCTGTTTCGCTTAAAACATCATTGTTTGATTAAATCCCCTGATCAAAACCAAACAAATGCTAAGACCTCAAGTTTTATTTGATGAGATGCAATCTTTTCTAATCAAACCTCGTTTTAGTTTTTGTAGCAGCACACATTCTTTGTTGAAAGACTTTTCACGTGGCGGATCTCACACCGGTATAAAAAAGCCTGAGCCAAACCCCGCCCCCTAATGCTCAGCTGCTGGGTGTTGCCAGGAGTATCTCACCAACTATGCTGTTGTGATTTCAACAGAAAAATACAATAAATCCAATTCTACAAGAAAGCAAAGACATTCCCAACATGTCGTTACATTACATGTGTTTTAATCTAAAAACAATAGGGTCAGTCAACAGGACTGCACTCTGTTTTAAGCCCATCTACCACCAATGCATATATTTGTCATTTCTTCCTCCATAAGTCACAGCTAATGTATTTGGTCCATTTATTACTATCGTCCTAGAGCAGCATGTTAACAATGTTACAGGAAAAAGACCAGCACACCGAGTTCAGATAACTCTTTCAATTTAATGCAATTTTATTGATATAAAGTACTAAATCACAACAACAGTGGCCTCAAGGCGCACAAAGCACACATTGTACCCTCATCGTTCATTCAAAACGTCAAACATTTGTCTTATCACTGCTAATTACTGTTGGGTAGTATTAATCAGGGCAGCAGTGTGGTGCAGTTGCCTCATAGCAGTGGTTCCCAAAGTGGGGGGAGTGCCCCTTGCAGGGGTGCGTGAATAAAAAACAAAACACTGCAGCATGATGGACAGGTTTCTGACGGGGCTCCCGCACAAACACAAGATGACACATCGCCAAATATGCGTCCAAACCAACTTCCTTCTAAGCCAAAGACTAGAAAATATGATGAAGCATATCTCGCCTTTGGCTTCACCTGCACAACGGTGGTGCCCGAAATAACATCTATATGTTTATATGTCTTATAAAACAAAGGGGGGCCTAGCAAAAAAAGAACCACTGCCTCACAGGAAGAAGGTCCTGAGTTCGACTTCACCACCTGGCTGGGCCTTTCTGTGGGGAGTTAGCATGTTCTCCCCCATGTTAGCGTAATTTTAGCGAATGACACGTTCTCATGACTCGTCAACTGATGCTACTGACCAGCCAACTGACGGCATGCAGTCTGACGGCGTCACATTTTAGTACCTCCTCGAAGCCCTGGGTAAAAATACACGATACCGGATACTGTGACCTAATGCAACACCCTGAAGACCGTGGCGAACCGATCTGAGTAGCTACTAATGGCAAAGGGGCTTAAACATGGATGGTGCACACCTGAGTTTAAAAGTTAAACTGCAGGAATGTCTTAAAGACATAAAGACCTGGATGACCTCTAACTTTCTGCTCCTTAATTCAGATCAACCTGAGGTTATTTTTTTTTATCAGTATTTAAAAGTAGAATGGGAGGCAGAGCCTTCAGTTTTCAGGCCCCTCTTCTATGGAACCAGCTCCCAGTTTGGATTCAGGAGACAGACACTATCTCTACTTTTAAGATTAGGGTTAAAACTTTCCTTTTTGCTAAAGCATATAGTTAGGGCTGGATCAGGTGACCCTGAATCCTCCAGTTATAGTTATGCTGCAATAGGTTTAGAGTGCTGGGGGACTCTAAACCTATTGCACTGAGTTTTTCCTTTTCAGTCACCTTTCTCATTCACCATGTGTTAATAGATCTCCCTGCATTCACCCATACTTGTTATTAATCTCTGGCTCTCTTCCACAGCATGTCTTTTATCCTGTCTTCCTTGTTTTACCCCAACCGGTCACAGCAGATGGCCCCGCCCCTCCCTGAGTCTGGTTCTGCCGGAGGTTTCTTCCTGTTAAAAGGGAGTTTTTCCTTCCCACTGTCGCCAAAGTGCATTACGAGTCAGAGCAGCTGGATGTCTGTAGGTGCTCTGTGAACCTGGTGTTTTCCCATCATCCTATCACCCAGTCTTTAATGATGTGTCAGATGACCAATCAAATGAAATACTTGAAAGCTGTATTTGATAAGTGGCAGATGTAAATACTGTGTACTCTGACTGATGTTACAGTAGGTTAATTAGGTAAGAGTCGACCTCTGAGGACTGTCGGTCCGTCGTGTCTAATCTAGAACCTTTAATGTCATCTTGGTCTCTGTCTCTGTCCAGACTCTGCCTGTGTATACAGTTTAATTTGAGCAGTCCTGGATATTGTTCAATGTAAAGCACTAAACATTATATTTGGTAACCCCCAAAATAATGCGATACATTAAAAATGGTATTATTTAAACTAGACATGAGTCAGCTAAGTTCTGTTTTCTTAGTCCTCCCAATGTCAATCCTCGCTCTGCTGCCACCTGCTCCATTACAGGTTTAGGAAAACGCATCCATTTGTTGGAAAACACAATTACACATGAATGTGTCGTCAGAGCTTGTCCACATGTTTCATACTTTGACCCAGCTACAATAATAATACAGTGTTAATAGTCCTACATACAACACTGCCAACACTAGGAAACATGTGAGCATGGAAACAGCTCAGGAAATCAGGACTTCACTGAAACCTGATTTCACAGCGTTCACAAACAGACTCAGCTCTGCTGTGTTACTCTCGTACTGACTGATGTCTGTGCATGGTGCTGGGAAAGTTCATGACTTACTCTTGGTCTGCCTGCTCTGCTTTCCCATCCATGTAATTACTTCTATACCAGGACAGGAAATTGAATCTTAACTGAATATGAAAACTCCAATCCAACAACCAATCGGCGGTTTTTCTTCAATGTAGTCATGGTTATCCATTCAATATAACATACAGATCTTTTGTAGAGTACATACACCATGATAAGCATTGACATGTTAAAAGATCCCAGTGAGCTGAGACTAAAACGACGTGTGCTGTTACACACACGCAGTGCTGTGAAAAGCTGTTTGCCTCCTTTCTGAATTCCTTTTTGTATGTTTGTCACAACTAAATGTTTCAGATCACCTAACAAATTAAGTTTGAGACAAAATAACACACAAGTAACACAAAATGCAGTTTCTGAATGAAGGTGTGTGTTAGGTAAGGTGCAAACACCACTGTTAGATGCTGGAAATGGCACCAACATCTGCATCATTATGTTTGCTTCATTATGGAAATGCTTGTAAAGATTTATGCTTTCTTTGAAAGCAACTTTAATGATAGTACTTTCATCTAAATGTGCAAATGTTCCCCAAAACTGGTTCCCCTCCATCATCACAGACATGGAGGTATACTGAGCTCTTTCTACATCCGTCTCAACGAACCACGATGGTTGGTGTAACGTTTCACGATGCTTTTTGATTCGGCTCCTGTTACACCCAGAGTAAGCACTTTTTCAGCATAAGCGTATGCTGGTTGTCTGTATATAATCCATAAGAAGTAGAAATACTCGTAAAACACTGGTGGCTTAATGTCTGAAGGAATAAAGAAATTACCCACAAGTCCAAGTTTTACTGAGCCTGTTTGTGAGGTAAGAAATACAGCTTACCCATCAGGGTTAGAAACCTGAAATCATCCTCGAGTCTAAGCCTCTAAGATACAGCAGAGGCAAAAACAGGATTAGGACATCAAAGGTTAAAGTATTAAGTATTCATTAATAGGAAGCCGGTGATTTTACTGAATGGAAAGAGCTTTCCCATCTTATCTTTGTGCTCTAGCTCTATGCTTCCTTTCTCCCATCCATACAGCACTTTGTACAGCTGCCTCATCGACATTTACACACCTGGCTGAAGAAAAACGTATGCTGACACAGAGACACTCACAGTCCAGGACATCTGAACACAGCGCTGGTGCCAGCAGCACACTTCCTACTGGGAGTGGCAATCTACTGGAAACTACATGTGGGGTATATTTAGCACTGAAACGGGAATAATGACCTCACACGCTGCCCTCTTAGTACAAATACAGAAATGAATGTGCCTGCATGTTAGTCTGTGAACACACTTTGTGTCAGCTGTGTTCCTTGTGTGTTTTCACTTCCTGATTAGTCTTCTGTGTATTTAGGTCAGTGTCTCCCTCAGTCCTTTGTCACCACCTCCCTCTTGGCTGTGTTCCCCTGTGTGCCTCCACGTGTTATTAGGTTATGTTTTCCCCAGTTTACTTTTTGTTGCTCGTATTGCCTTCATCCAGCAATAAAGCTGTGTTTTGTGTTCAAGCCCTGTTTTTGGTGAGTTTTGCATTTGGGTCCTCTCATGTCTGCACACAGCCGCATTGTGACATCTCGCTTGCATTCTGTTTCTCTAATGCTTGCAACGCTGAAATTAAAGTTTTCAGACAACATCATTTTTCTGGGATCATTCATGCTGTTATTTAAATACCCAGTCAAACAGTCACTGATAATCACTTAATAATAAGTCAATAACTTGAATTCAACTTGACTATGAATTAAGCAACTTTTTGTGATTTACATGACATGTTCAATAACTGAAGTTTATCAAGCTGTTTTACGTGCAGCACCGAATCGCTGCTTTAGGCTTTGGTGATGTCGTGCTCACCCACAGGAAGCTCTACTTCATCACATAATGAAAAATAATGGAACAAACTAGAAATCAGCCACGTTGTCTTTGGATAGATGCTGGACTTGTTAAGCAGCTCATGTGTAGGGAGGATGAAAATCATGTGACAGTGGTCCTTACCTTTATTTGTACCACATGAAAGGATGAGAACATGCCAATAAAGTTAAATATATACAGATAGAAGAAAATGAGAATGGAAGGTAAACAGACATGCTTACCAAACGCTGTGCTGCGGTTTGTCAGTCCTGAGTAGGCGTTGCCGCTGGGAGAGGAGGTGGCTGGGGAGGATAGCGGACTGTAGGAGGCTGGATCAGTCTGGTAGCTGTGGCCAGAACCAATACCAAAAGGACTGGACTGGGCTTTACTGGACTGTAGAACAAAGACAGGTTGGATTACACATGTATTACACACATAGTGAACATGAAGCCAGATAAATGTACTTATGAATCTGAACATACTTTCAAAATTTAGGTAAATGACTTTGTACAAATGATTTTCTATGACACTCCTCAGTTTATACACGCGCTAAGCCAATTTCACTTTACAAAAGTACTGCATATTCTATTACGTGGGTTAGGCTTTGTCACCGATTCTGTTCGTAATTTTTATGGACAGAATTTCTAGGCGTAGTCAAGTGGCGGAAGGCTTTCGCTTTGGTGGTCTCAGGATCTCATCTCTGCTTTTTGCAGATGATGTGGTTCTGTTGGCTTCATCAAGTGATGGCCTCCAGCTCGCCTTGGAACGGTTCGCAGCCGAGTGTGAAGCGGTGGGAATGAGAATCAGCACCTCCAAATCCGAGGGCATGGTCCTCAGCCGGAAAAGGGTGGAGTGCCCACTCCGGGTCAGGGTGAGTCCTTGCCCCAAGTGGAGGAGTTTAAGTATCTCGGGGTCTTGTTCACGAGTGATGGGAGAAGGGAGGGGAAGATTGACAG
>VURO01047339.1:0-11243 GCA_015108175.1 Pelvicachromis taeniatus | reverse complement strand
ATGCAGTTGTTCGTTCAAACCCATAACATCTCCTTCATGCGGCTACCCTGTTTTAGCTGTTACACCAGAAGGCGTCCTGCAGATGCCGCCAGTGGAGAAGGAGTGAATATTGTTCGTTCGAACCCATAACATCTCCTTCATGCGGCTACCCAAGGCCTATTTGTGCGACTTGGCAGAACCCATAACAACCATCTCCTGAGAAGCAATGTGATTGCTTCTCACTGTGGCATACAGCTCAAAGTTTATTAACGTTACCAGTGAAGGACATTTAGACCATCTGCGAAACTGAAATGCAGTTGTTCGTTCGAACCCATAACAACCATGTATATGTGGGCATTATATGAAAATTTGTAATATTTTACAGCATTTGGAATTGTTTTGAGAAGTTTAGACTGATGTGTTTTATTTTTATAAGAAAGACTTTATTTTATGGTGTGAAAAGAAAACATAATAAAGTGATTGTTGTCAGGCTGTACACGAACGGCAGATTGGATTAACTTAACTGAAAGTTTCGAGTTCTTTGGGATTTTAATGTGGATCCTGTATTGTAGGACAAGTGTTTCTCTTAAATATTCCCTTTGGTTTACTAGACCATTGAGTGAAATGCTTTAAATGGGACATTTGCATAATTGTGAAGAAATGTTGTGATGTGTCAGTTAGTCCAAAGCAGAAATTTTTTTTCATGTGGCTATTACGTTTAAATATTGTATTCACTTGTTCACATGAAATTGTAAAGCTCAAGATTGCACATCAAACATGTTTCACTCGAGCCACTAAAGAAAGACTTTATACTGGGAAGAAATCACAGAATGTCAATTAATTTCTAATTTAAGTCTACTAAGAAAGTTTCCAAAAAGAAAGAAAGGAAGAAAACAAATCTGACCTTTCTAAAAAAAACTGTAACTGCATTTTGACCAATGCATTCAGTGTTTTTTGAAGTGTTCGTCTATGCGCGCACATTGCTTGTTTTTGTGGGGTTGCTTTGAAATTTTGAATGATATTTTACCATATATAAAATGCACACAAAGAAACTGTTTCAGAATATGAACTGTTCATGTTGACAGTTTTAGATTTCAAGCTGTTGTACCAGATGACGGCCTTAAGATGGCGCCATTGGACAAAGAGTTAATATTCGATCAACTGTGGGATACAGCGCAAAGCTCTAGAAACTCGTTTTCCCAAACCTCACCTCCTTATATTTCCGTTCATGCGCACTAACTCCCGGCTGCTCCTCTAAGCGTCAGTGCCATGACAACAGGACGATGGCTGCAAGCAAGAGGGTGAGAAATGTTATGTTTGTGTGACCGAAAAGTAACGAATCTTCGACATTTTTCGGACTGGGTCATTCTTGTGAAGGTAAGAGGTAACCGGAACAATAACTAAGCCGTTTTGTTATCAAATGAGAAACTGTTAAAACGGCAGCGACCCTGTTTCTGTTCTGCTAGCGTGTAACTAGGGAACTTGAATGGCTAGCTAATTAGCCGGCTAAGCTACAGTTAATTCAGCCGGCTTGAGTGTAGTTGCAGGGATCTTCACCTGTGCAGGTTCACAACGACTTAAAACCGTTCTTGAATTTGTGTCACTCACTTTACTATTTTTACCGTGCAAATATGGAAACGGTTGTTGCCCAAACAAGAGTCTTTGTGGGTGTGAAGCAATAATCCACAATTGAATACCCATTACAAAAGTCTAAAATCCATGAGCTTTCAAAAAATGAATAACAGCTGACCACTAGAACATTTAACTTACTTCTTGATTTATTTGTCCTTTCTATTTTTTGCGTTTTGGACAGAGTCTCTACTGTAGCATTTAACTCGAGAAGAATCCTGTTTTCTCTTGATATTTATAGGCATTTTGCACACATTTAACACTCCAAAATACGTGGAAGGGCAACAATTAGGTTAACTTATCATTAGAAATAACGGGCTAAAATTGTTTTTTCCATTCTGCTTTTATTTGTCTGATGTTTGCACATAATTTAAACTCTCATTCACAAAAAAAAAACAAAACAACCCCCCCAGAATTCTCTAATAACAGGTTTAAAGGTTCTTGGTTTTTATTTTGAAAAAGTAACTCATCTATGCTAAAAACATTAGTTGAGGAACCTCAAAGTATATTTAACCTCCTAAGACCCGAACTCGTTCATGGCATGCATTTTTGATTTCTCTTTGCTATTTGGGCTGATTGAAACCTGATGAATGTAAAAACAAAGAATTACCAGATTTTTTGTTGTACCTAATTTTTGTTTCTGAGAAAAATGAGAGCCACATATGATCACATTCTTTTAAATTTTGATCGAACAGTGGCAGTATAATGTCCTGGTAAGAGGATATCAGGCCCTTGTAGAGCAAAATGTTGTATTTTTGTTTAAACAACCCAAAATATGATGTCCACATATGTGGACGGCAGGTCCTAGGAGGTTAAAGCTAATTGATCTAAGCTGGAGACAATGATGAGCAATAGACTGCCCCAAGCAATACCAGTGTAGTAGCACAAAGCCATGCAAATCGGCACAGGATGATGCTGTAAGCCTGTAAGTTATTCTATCAGATTCTTAACCTTTTAAACCTTGCTCTTTATGCAATGTATTCCTTTAACAGCTTCCCCTTCCTGCATGGCAGTGCACTGTGAATAGGTCGGATACTCTTTGTATGGATTAACTATCCGTTCCACCTGCTCAGCACTTAGCAAGTAGAAAAGCTGCTTGCCCCCAACTATACACCTCCTTATTCCCCCCTCTATGCTCACACGCACAATCCTGAGGTCATGTGACTGGCCTCCTTCTCTGCCATTGGCTGTAGCTTTAAGGGTGATGTTCAGAGCACTAGGGGCTTCCTAGAGTAGTGGGTCAAGCTGTCACTATGCAAATGACTCATGGCAAGCTTTTTATAAAAGCAAAGAGATTGTAGATTGATCTTGTGAAAAAGTAGTCCTTTACCCTTCTTTATACCTGCTGTGGTGGTGCTCTTAACATTTAAGCAGCTCAGAGCTTCTTAATGAACAGCAGTTAATGTTGTGAAAAGTTAATGCCTTGCAAAGGCATACTCTGCTCTGTCTCTTTACTCATCTGTCTATCTTAAATGTTTTTGTACCTATAGTCAGTTTGGAGGACTGTTTTCTGGAACCACAATGTAGAGACAAATTCATTAACCGAACATAATTTCTTGTTCACAGCATCTAATCCTTCACTTCTTCTGTGTTCCTCTCTGTCCAAATAGAGGCAGCATGTCTTTGTTCAAGGCACGTGATTGGTGGTCAGCAACACTTGGCGAAGGGGAGGAGTTTGACCAGGGTTGCCTGTGTGTTGGAGATGTGGACAACAGTGGCACTGGACATGGTCAGTGTGTTGCGAGGAACTGATAAACTAACCCTCCTATTTATCTATCTTTCTCAGTACATCACTTCTAGTTTATTCTGTCAGGATAAAAACACATTAAGTTAAATGTGTCTACCGGATATAATTTGTGTGTACACACTTATCTGCATATATCATCCCACGTTCTGTGCGGGTAGTACAATAAATAGCAGCAACAGCTCACCATATCATCATAAAGATGATATTATAATAATATAGCTATATTCAAGCTTATTTTGAGTTCAAATTAGAGTTGATCAGTAAATTATAATTGTTATTATAGTCCGAATGTGTGCAACAAACACATTGCAAATGACTTGCCATGCAGTGTCTAAACATAGTAAAATAATATGACTTTTTTTTCTTTGTCCTTACTAGATTTCTGCCAACTGAAACTTTAAACGGTTAATCATTAAAGTGAATGGTGATTGTCAGCAACCTGAACTTAATTTTCTTCTTCTTCTTCTTTCTTTTTTTTGCTTAGTCTTGGACTCCACTTTTTTAGGGTCCTGAATTATCTTTATTTAACTTGTTGAACGCTCTTGTTCATCCATTGGCCGAACAACACTTTAGTTACTCTCCTTTTAAACAAACTCTTCTAATTGGCTGCCCTTCTCCATCCCAAAGTACAAAAGTGAGAGAGCTGTGCACCTGAGGTGGCCATATTATGGACACCCGCTGTTACTGACAATCTGAAACATGAGCTTTTGACTCATGGATAGCGACTCTCATGGCCCTTCACAGTCACTTCACTATTTGAAGCTTAGGACATGTATGACAAAAAAGCAAAAGCATAAAAAAAAATCACATTTAGATATCCTTAAAGTAGCCAAAACACAGGAGCCTGGGGGCAAAAATAAAACCCTTCTCATTTTGACTCTGCATTATAATATAATGTTTTTTTTCAAGCTGGTTGAATGAAGAGCTGATGGTAACACTGCTTGAGCCACTGAACCTCTTGTCTTTGCAGTATGTCAGCCGAACTCCAAAATAATGAAAGTTAGACTGCTGCCAATGAGTAATAACCTCTATTCTCTCCACTGTTTTCCCTCTTTGTGATTATAACTTTGCAGACAAAGTTGTGGTGGGCAGTTACATGGGGATGCTGAGAATCTTCTCCCCACATGCCAGTAAGACTAGTGAAGAAGTTCCAGCTGATGCCCAGCTGCTTGAAGTTCAGCTTCAAAATGCCATCATCCAAGTCGAACTGGGCAAGTTTGTTTCGTAAGTATGCAAATCTAACCCACAAATAGTGGACAAGCATACCAAAAACGTATGAAAATGTACTGTAGTCATTGCTGGTTCTTCCTCTAACTTCAGCTCTTTTCTCGCTTTTGAGTCAACATTTTGTCACACCGTGCCATATTTCTTGTTTTTCTTTTTTGTTGTTGTTGATTTGAATGAAACAAAAAGGATTTGGTCTTTAGCGTCACTCCTGATAAGTCAAGTCAAATCACCACAGCCTTGTGTTCTAACACGAGGACCATTGATTATGTTGCTAATCCCTCATTACACCTTATCTCCTGCCTTCTTGGCTGCCTTCCACCATGTCAGGCCTTTACCATTGTGGTGGTGTTGTGTAGGACAAATTGATATTAGCACTTCCAGTCACAGCCTCACAAAAGCGCTACCTTCCAAATAACACATTTTCTTTTTTAAACAGACAGAGGCAGGTAGAAAGAGGGTGTCGACTACAGATGTTAATGCAAACATCAAAGCTTGTACCAATTGTTCTAAACCTTATTAAGCCATCTTTCTTCTCACTATTATTATTTATTATTATCTTTCTTCTGATTGATTGCCTCTAACAAAAAGGTTGAAACAAGAGTTTGGTGGGGCTTGCTCGAAACACATGCTCTAAAAGCTTTAACTTTAAACACTTATGTCCTAAATCAGCTTCACAGAGAGCATACATTCATAGAGATTTGCTTGATGATGGAAAATAGAAATGACATGTAGTGTTTCATGCCCACCTTAAATAAAGCTACTCTCACTGACATCATACTGAGCTGATTTTCTTCATTTGAGATTAAGCATTTAAATCAGTCTGAAAACTGAGCTTTTGGATCATTCTTGCAAATATGTGCGTTTGATGTGAGTGTCCATCATTCCAACAATTACTGCAGATTCAGCCAAAGAAAGACAGGCCTTTTTTAAAAAAAAAAGAAAAGTAACCAGTGCTTATATTTGCATTGTCTTTGGGAGCTGAGCAGGTCAGAGGTCACAGTTGGAGAGGACACTGTGCGGTTGATAGAGTTTTAGGAACCGAAGCAGGATGCATAGAGGAGCTGCCCTGTAATTGAAAGTTCAGTGTCATCTGTTGCATATGTGTGCCTTTCTGCAGTAATGAATCACAGGTCTTTCTTGAACTCTGTGTCATGACCTTCTGTGAATTATAAGCATTCATAGTATAGCCTGTAATAAAGCCTTACTTTAAAATGCCAGGCAGAAATACCCATTTGTAACTTAATGCACTGCTTTTTCATTCATAGAAACAAAAAAGCATCCCTTCTGTTACTTACAACCACATTAACATCTTTTTCCACTGCAAGGCATGCTAACCTCAAACCAAGGTTGTCAGGAGTTTCTCTCCCGACTCATGATTTACACGATCTATCAGCCACCCAGTGGCCCAAACAGAGTTGTGCTTATAATGTCAGGCTAACCACTGAGTTGCTAGCATAGTTTTAAAGCCCAGGGCCCCATCCAGCGCTGTTAGTGCATTACTGGATCCCCCGAGTCAGTCAAGTGTAATGTGCAGATGTGTCCAGGAAAAATCACTTGTTTTGAAGAGACGTTGATCAAGTTTCAAAACTATGTGAATGTGGGGAAGAGGATAAAAGCAATGATGTGGGATAGGGTAGTGTTGATTATAAATACAGCATAATTGTGGTAATTATTCAGAGCTGGAGCAAAAAGAAAAAAAAAAAGGAAAGTGGTAACGCAGGATTACAACTTTTCAAGCAATGAATATCTCTAATTTTCTATTATATTATAATTCAACACTGCACTCATATTTTACAGCTGCATTTAAAAAAAAAATTGCTTAGCTAATTCACTCCTCGTTAGCCTCAGGCTCCCTTTTTAAGCGAGATAAGAAAATCTCGACAGATGAAGAGAACGTGAGGGACCTGTAACTCCTTGTAATTAGAATTTGTAGACCCTACTTTTTATTTTTGCTAGATGCTTTCTTTGTGAAATATTCTTAAGTGTTGAAATATTGATGGTTAGTGTAAATGTTTTTTTGTTTTTTTTGTTTGTTTTTTTAAATTTAACGCTCCAGACAATGACTGATTGCAGTGTGGAGCAATTTTACTTAAGATGCAGCTGCAAACCCTCCCCCCAAAAAGAAAAAAAATCAAAACATTGTCTATTTTTTTAAAATATTGGTAGTTAGAGATACAGTCAGTGTCATTTAAAGATACTGTTAACATTTGACATGGTTTGCGAATCTTAGTTTTTTCTCAGCACATCCAATTGTACCTGTAGCTGGCAGGTCACAAGATAATGTGGAAAGGGCATGTGAGACAGAAAGCAAAATCAAATCATGTTTTGACTCAAGTGATTGTAGAGAGTCTTTGGATAAGACGTAAAAGAAGAACATGCACCCGGAAGATTATGATGCACTGTGTAAGTATAGTAAAATGCGGTGTTGCACTTAGTGCACAAAACATTAAAAAAAGCATGTGGCACAGTCTCTAAAGGGAGTTTTGCAGTTCCCATAAATCGGCTGCTGTGCTCAATGACTGTATAAAAATTTTTCTACAGTCACTGGCTGTGGTCTATAGTAATATGCATTTAGTAATATCACCAGTGTGACAATTTAGTCCGGAACCAGAATAAATTAGAAATGCACATAATATGTGTGGTACTTTGGATTCATTGTTTATTGTAGTAAATACACAGTAAATTAAAGCCTTCATTTATCTGTTAAAATAATCAAGGACTTGAATCTGTCAGTGTGAAATGGATGCTGCCTTTCTTTAACATTAATACCACACATTGCCTCGCTGCGGCTGCACAGGAACGTCCTGGAATGGAAGGTTTCTGGGAAAAGCTGTGGTCTGTCTCGAAGGCTTCCCACATCATCACACTGGGAGCAGAATCCAACTAAATCAGTCTGTTTGGAAGACGTTGTGTTTAGTTACCTGCGGTTTTTCGGCACAGCATTCTTCAGAGACTGCTGGGACATTTTGGATGCTGGCCTTGATAGCAAAGCACGTTGTAAATATTGTCGGGGCAGACAGAGGTGGGCAGATGGTGAAAGGTTTTGTTTTCTCGGTTTTCTAAGAGAGAGCGCAAGCTTGTGGGTTTCAGTTTTCTACTTCCTTGTTGTTGTGCTCTCAGCAAACATAACTGCAGTGGTTGAAACTCAGTAAGACGCATTTGTTCTCTGTCCAGAAAGTGGACACATTCCGCCTCAGTGGTTTTGTGGCATGGTAAATAAGTGAAAAATCTAGGATCTGCATCATTGGAACATCATCTACACCTAAACCATAACCAATGTTAAAAAAAAAAAATGCACCAGCTGTTGAAGTAATTATTTTAGACGGATGAGAGAGAATAAGAGTGGATGCCACCCTTGAGCATGGTTTCAACCACAGTGGCAGGAAGCATCTGCCCTGCTGGTGTCTGAGAAAGAAACTATATCTTTACCAGCTGCAGGGCCGCAGTTCTAGTGTTATTCTGGTGTAGTGATTTTAGCTGTTATTTGGCTTATAACTAGGTGGTCTTGTTAAATACTTGTGAATTTTTAGAGGTATCCATCTAAAATAATGAACATGGGGTCCTGTTAAACTGTAAATGAGATTACCCAAATGTACCACTGAACAACACAGGAAATAATTTCTGCTGGTGGCTATACCTCCCTGTACAACTCCTCCATCTAATGCACAGTACACCCTTTTGGACATGCTTTACAGTGCAAATAACAAAGTTTTACAGTTTGGAGTAAAATGGCAATCATATACATTTAATCTCTGTATTATTCTGGATATATATAATTGAGCTATTTGTATTTATTAGAGCGATTTCTTATATTTTGTAACTTTGTAATATATTGCAAATTCGGTTCAGTCTCACACTGTCCTTATTGTCTTGGCGCAACTGTAACACATATTTTCCTTAGGTAGTACTAAAATATTCTGATTCTGATTAACGTGTTTTAGTTTTGTAGGTTCTTGTATTATTGAACTGCTTTAGTACTTCCTGTTTTATCTTTTCAGGTGTTCAGAGCTTCTTCACTTGGCTGTTCTTCACCCCAGAAAGCTGTCCGTCTACTCTATTTCAGGTAAAATTCACATAAACAGGGTATTCATTATTCATGTTTAGTAAATGGACTGATATTTATAACGAGCTTTTCCACACTACTGAGCACTTAAAGCACTTACATTACAAACATTCATACACAGATTGTTCTCTGCTCTTTAAGTTCCCTATATCTGTCACACTCACACGCTCATGGATTCCTTATGGCTAATTTGAGGTTCAGTATCTTGCCCTTCACCATGCAGACTGGAGTACATGAACCACTGATCTTCAAATCTGAAACCACCTGCTGAGCCACAGCCACCCGTGTTGGGATCAGTTTTCACTTTTAAAAGTGTCATTATATCTTCTCTTAATTTAAGTTGTTTTTTTGTTTGTTTTTTTTGTTAACCTTATGCAGGCACTGCAGGGAACGTGGAGCATGGTGACCAGTACCAGCTCAAGTTGGTTTATGAGCATAACCTGCAAAGAACAGCCTGCAACATGACTTACGGCACCTTTGGAGGAGTCACGGGTACACTAAATTCACTTTTTTCATAATATTGTTTTAAACAAGAGTGATGTAAAGCTGTCCTGGAATCACACAAGAATTTTGGTGCATGATAACTTCTCTTAGTAACAGCTTTCTGACAGCAGTGCCATAAGCCGTGCACACACATGTTAGTCATTTATACCAAAGAAAACTTTATGTCCACCAGGAATAGTGGCTGGCTATAAAGAGTACTTTTACTGCTTTACAAGTTCTGTGTGTCAGCTTTTGTGTGTGAGTTTTTTTGTTGTTTTTTTTTTGAGTATTTAATAAAGAAGTGTCAAAAGGCTGAGTGTAGGCGTTTAGTTGTGTTGATTATCTTTGAGTTAACAATGAGGGAATGCATCAGTGAGGGACCTCGCAACTATATTGAAGTGCAAGCGGTGTGCGTTAGTGAACATCTGTGCATGTGTCTTGGCATAAGAGGCAATTGGCAGCGCTGGACAAATACATAAAACTATAAAAGTCTGTAAGAAGAGTGAAGGAGGAAAAGGGAGAGAAAGAGAGAGGTCATGTAGCTGCGCTCTCTTTAGTCTATTGGGCTTTTGGAAAAACCAAGTAGGGGAAAGCCCTAATGGAGTAAGCATCCAAGAAAAACACACACACGCACAGAAACACACACACACTCTCGCAGAAACACAGGGAACCCCCTTTAAAGGAGAGAAAATGACATTTCCAAATAAAGCTTGTATTGTCAAGGTGTGTGTGTGAACAGGGAGCTTGCCAGACTCTGTGGCCTGGCTTGATGAATCCGTCATTCACTTCATGTTTAGAGAGCCTGTTTGTCTGTCTGTCTGTCTGTCTGTCTGTGTGAGAGTGCACATCTGAGTGTGTATTTGATTGATAGAAAGAACAGTGTGGACTAATTAAAACCAAAACCAATACCTTGGCCTGAGTGCACGTGTGTAGGACATACCAGAAACTAAAAACTCTGTGTGTGTCCACATGTTTTCTGGTTTCACCACACTGTGCAGGATGTGTTTCAGATGTCAAATGAGCTCTCACGTAAACTTGTGTTCTTTCACTCATCCTCTCTACTGTCGCCAAGTGCTTGCTCACAGGAGAACATGTGATTTCTGGGGTTATTGCAATAAAAGCTGGCATGAGATTGCTGATTGTTGTGAAGTAATGTGGCGTAAATAACACTGAGTCTTTGTGCCATGACCAAGTTTGACATTTATATACCTGAATGTTTTAGTGATTTTTTTTTTTTTTTTTTACTTGTGACCAAAAATAGGCATGCATTCTCCACACTTTGACCTTAGATTTTATAAGCACAAGTACATGTTTTAACACAAAACTGTTTCTTAACCTAAATATCTGGTTAACCCCTAAACCAAGTCTTATCTCTTAAACAACCCTTGACTGGAAACTCAGTAAACACAGAAAACCGTACAAGCAGACTAGTATTCACTTTACAGCTCTAGTCCTTTCCTATAGTGTACACCACTAGATGGCAGTACAGGCCATAGAACTGCTCTTCTATTGTACCTTGATACTGAATGAATGAGGTCCTGTTTTACTTCTTGTACGGGAATTCCCCTTTCCCACCTCTAAGTAGGGAGGTCTGAGTTCAGCTACAGAAAAGGAACTGTGGAACCAGTAGAGATTTAGTGCCTTGCTCAAGAACGGCTTCATCAGAATGATGTGCATGTTTCATGTGCTTTATTTTGCAGATAATCTCAAGGCTTGTTCTTTCAAAAAATAGAATTTTTTTATATTTTTAGATAATTTTTAATGCTTTTAAAGGTTTATGAGTGTGAGACTATAAATAAATAACATTTTTGGAAATCAGAATCTATTTCGATGTTGCAACTCTGCATCTAAATCCTCCGTTTGCTGCCTGCCTTTCTTTGTTTTTGATTGGAATGGTGGGATTTTCTTTTTTGTTTTTACATTTTAGATGGTAGAAAAATATAGTAGAAACAGAGGAGAGGGGAAAAGATGATGTGCACCAGAAGTGCTCCCACTTATTTTGCACTGTTCTCCATTATTTCAGCTGTTTAGTTTTGTAGTCTAAATTATACCAAAAACGATCACTGCTTCATTTATAACTGAAGATATTTGTGTTCTGTTTGACTATGTACACAC
>VURO01047337.1:0-20982 GCA_015108175.1 Pelvicachromis taeniatus | reverse complement strand
CCCTTGGTCTTGTGTTCTGCCTTCCCCTCCACTGTGTTCTGTATAGGTTGCTCTCTGTTTTGGTTTCATTCTGTTACCTCGGTTAGTCAAGCCCCTGTGTGTAGCCGTGTCTCTGTGTCTGTCTTCTCTGTGCTTTTGGTTTCCTGTTTTACTTTGAAAGTCTCGTCTCATGTCAGTGTTTTCAGTTTTGCTTCCCTGTCCTCGTTAGCCCTAATGTCTCCCAGTCATGTTCACCTCCTGCCTCTCGTTCCCCCTCGTTATGTAGTGTCTATTTAAGCTGTGTGATTTCTGTGCTTCACTGTCGTGTCGTTGAAGTCTCTACCCTGCGTTGTGTGGTCCCTGAGTCTTCTTGTGTTTTCTCTGTGGATTATTTTTGGATCCCTGGTTTGAGTATGTTTCTTTCATGTCAGCAATAAAGCTGTTTTTTGAGTTTCCACTCGTGAGTCCTGCACGTCTGCTTTTGGGTCCTTTTCCTCGTTCCTGCGTGCACACAGCCAGCGTGATCATGACATAAGGTGCCTTATGTTATAAACTAAAAAAGTTAAAAATATTGGTATCACTAAAATTTGAGAAAAATGTGAAAAGATGAAGAAATTCTTTTTACATTTCAATAAATAAAACTCCAGGAAACATCAGGAATACAAACCAGCCCTGGGTTTAAATCAACCAACACCTGTGGGAGGGAAGCTGTGTAACATCTGCAGGGTGATGTCATCAAAAGGCAAAGACTATCACACATTACAGCAAATATATGAATGATTATTCAGAGTAGTCTGAATAAAGAAAAGAATAAAATCAGCCATAATTACACCAATTAGACTGGACATGTAGTCATACGAGAACAAGAACAAAAATCATATACGCCAATCATGATTTTAAACCATATAAAATAACCTGGTATTTAAGCAGTTAGTACAACAGCATCTACAGATTTATCACCACAAAACAAAATGGATGTTTGATGAATCTGTTTCTTGTAATTATATGTAATTATATATTTTTATAATTAAGAACATAAACAAATCCATAATTTTCTGATTGCTTTATTTTGAAAAGGTACAGCTCCTTAGTAACTTTCTATTTATATTATTGTCGCTTCAGGGCTGATGGTGATTGGTTCCTGCTGACCAGGTGAGTGACTAACATCATCTGGTCGGGTCCAGTTCAGACTGACAGGATGTTCAGGTACACACCTCCCTGGCAGGTTCTGTGTCACAGTCTGGACCAGGAGACCAAGGTGAGACATGCACTTCCTGTCCCCGGGGCCAGAGGTCAGAGTGGTGTGATTGCATTCATTCTACTTCCTGTTGTGTTACAGAGCTGCAGTTCAGCTGAGGGGGGCAGGAGGGGGGGCAGCAGGGGGGGCGCTCTAATGAGCAGGAGTGAAACCTTCAGTTTAATGATCCAGCATGGATCACGAATCTGAGCTGAGGCCTCTCTCCTGCCCTTCAGCATCTCTGCGTAATTCCATAAAACACTCACAGGCTGCTATTGCCTGTTAGGAATGGCATTAAAGGCCAGCAGAAGAAGAAACAGCTTATCTTTGTTAAACCAATCACAGCAGGGCGCTGAAGCGTGGCATACTTCTAGTTAGGTTTTTGCACAGGAACATCTGAGAGGATTCAGACAGGAAGACTGGTTTCTGGGGGTGGGGCATTGCTTTAGGGGCGGGACCTGTGAGCAGGCATTCAGTGACCTTTGGCACATCAGTCAGTCGTTCTTCAGGCTGTTTGTGCAGCAGGCAGAACACTGATCAGAGGTAAGAAATCAGCTCAGATCTACCTTTACACAATCAGTCAGACCTGTAATCAATAACATCTATAATCAATAACATCTGTAATCAACAACATCTGTAATTAATTATATTTATAATCAGTGATTAGAGTGATGAGACCGTGAGAGCCACTTTAATGAATCCAAGGTGTGAAGAAGAGTTTTTATTGAATACTGCTGCTGACTTATTATTAGTTATTGACTGGTCACATGACCAGGACTTGGTCACTTCATGAACGTGCCTGAAACAGAAATTTTTAAAGCCCCGCCCCCCGAGGATCCGTTTCTGGGTCTCTGGGTGGTCTCCAAACAGTTGGACACGTTATCAGGTGAGAGCAGCAGCTCGTCTGCAGGAGGAGCCGCTTATCAGGCATGCTCAGGCAGGAGGGTGCTCTGAGGCTGCTGTGGTCTGGAAAACTCCAGGAATCAGTCGAGTGTCATCTGGGGCTCGTGTTTGGCTGGTGAATTTCTGCACAAACAGGTGAAAGAACACTTTAGACCAGGGGATAAAATAACAATCACGGGGACCAGAAGAGGCCCTCTGAAAGGCCGGTCTGTTCTAGCAGCATGACGGAGTAAAAGTTTGTAGCTGCCCACATAACTGTCCACAGGGGTTTCAGAGCGGCTGCTGAATACTGAAGTGATTTCTGAAGCTCCTTCAGAGCCGCTCAGGTGTGAGGAGGCAGGAGGATGAAGAGTTCCCTGACAGCAGAAAACACTGGAATGACAAACAGGAAGAAGAAATGTTGTCTCTGAGCACCTCGCAGCGTTTTCAGTCTGCATGGACTGAAGATTATACATTGCCGTCACTGCAGGTCTGAGTCTTGACTGAGCTCAAAGAACAGAGCAGCGTTTCAGGTGAGGAACACACCTAACCTGATGTCCTGCACTCAGGTGTGTGTGTACCTGTAACCCTGTAACCTGTAACCCACGCTCAGCTGATTGATGAGCTCTGAGCTGCAGTTCTCTGTGCTGACAGGTCTTTTTACAACTTTGTCTGCTTTTGAACTTGCTGTAGGTTTATGACCTCCACCTTTATCTGAGCAATTTTGATTTCTACATGTCACTGAACCTTATCTGTTTTATATCTCAAGGTGGATTAATTATTAGAGTTCATGACCACAGACTTCCCATAAACAGTCACATGACTTCAGTCCTTTTATGAGGGTCGCTGTAAACATTATCACTGACCAGTCATTCCTTGGATTTAGTTAAATTTCCTCCATAAAAACTCAGCTACTAATCCCAGTTCAGGTCAGACCTGCCACAGTCAAACATGTGGCCCGTGGCCCCGAACCAGCCCGCCAGCTGGATAAATCCGGCCCACTTAGAGAACGGAACAGAGAAAACTACAAGAAATCATTAAAGTGGATCGGTTCTGCTTCTCCTCACTTACTGTCTGTGTCTCGTGTTCAGTGACGGCCTTCATATAAAACACATTCCTGAATGATGAAGTCGACGATTCCATGTGACCCCAAAGCTCAGGGTTTGCTCTGAGATTTATGGATTTGATAAACTTCTTTAAGTGGTGATAGCAGCTCCTACTACCTGCTCCCTCGGGTTTGAGATTTTCTAAATCTCTGCTGTTTAAGAACATGTTCCAGTCTGACCCCAGAGTTCCAGCAAAGCTAATGGTAACAGGTCTGCTGTGACCTCCTGTCTTAGCTTCCGGCTCCATGTTCGGATGGATCTGAGTCTTTTGGAAAATTTTGTTCATTGCAGGGTCTATTCTTTACAACACAAAGTGCATTGAGGCGACCATTGTTGTGATTTGGCAATATATAAATAAAACTGAGTTGAACTGGATGTTTCCAATGCAACCAATCAGACCTTTGTATTGATTCATGTTACTAGAGAAACTGTCCTGTCCTTATTGCTGTCCTCTGTGGTTGCCACAGTAACCATTCTCTCTTCCTTGTTGTTTCAGAAACTTTCGGCGGGCAACCATCAGGATGTTTTGACATTTCCGACTTCTCAGTCATTGAGTTCTATTGATCACCATCTGTCAGAACCTCTGTCACCCGCTGGCTCCTCCACATCACCTGCAGCCATGGACAGCACTCCAAAGAATTGGGTTTTGAAGCCTCTGTCCCCCATGCTCCAACCATCAGACCTACGCACCATCGCAGGACCGGCCCCAGACCCAAATGAGCTGGACACTGACTTTAGCATCTTGGTTTCACATGGACAGCCTTTCGTAGTAGTCTCCTCCCAGCAGGGCGACGGGTCTCAGGACGTTGTAGTTCAGGCCCGACAGATTGCTGTGTCACCGGATGGGGGAAACTCCAGTGACGAGTGGCATCCCAGCAGCCCCAGCAGTCCTGGCAGCAGCTCAGGCTCTCATTGTGGGTTTTACTCCTTTGTGGAAGATCTGGCAAGTCCTGAGGCTGAGATGAATGAAGCCTGGATGGTCTCACCCCAGCGCCAGGCTAAGCTAGCCACCCTAAAGCAAGAAAAGGGCTTCAAACTACAGACCTACACAAGCAGCAAGAAGCCTGAGAGTCTATTCTCAGAGAGCAACGGTGACCTGCAGTACAAGGTGGATGCAAACAACGGAATCAGAGTGGTCGGTGAGGAAGAGGAGAAGGAGCTTCGCAAAGAGATCATTCGTACCCAAGCCCCCAAGAAAAGTGCTGGGTTTCAGGACCAGCTCAGCTCCCAGGAGGACCTGAGCCAGTCTACAAACAAACTGATAGAAGGTTTCAGTTTAAGCTACAAGCCAGTCAGTTCCAGACCAGAACCCCCTCGACCCGCAGAGCCGGGAACCATCGACAAGGAGCAGATCAACTTTAACACAGTCCGACAACAGTTTCTGAAGATGGAGCAGGACCGGTTGAAGGCTCCGCCCAGTCCTATGAAGTCCCCGAGAACACACCTGAGGTCATATTTGTGGTCAGATCTTGATGTCACCACGTCAAAGAAGGTGGAGAAGGATGGAAGGGTGAAGACAAGTAACAACGCAACACATTTTAAAGCACCCAAAGAAGACAAAACATATCCACAGAGGAAGGTGACGGTGTTCCAGACCGAGGAGTGTCTCAGCAGGCAAAGCAGCGTGTTTGATGACCTGGACTCTGGACTGGAGGAGCTATCAGGGGAGGTAGGCGGTGGCTACACCAGCGACGATGGGGTGTTCAACGATAACCTACAACAGCTAAACAGACCCATCAAGTCTACTAGTGCTTGTGAGACCCCTATTGAACGGGAGATCCGGTTAATCCAGGAACGTGAGGAGAACCTGCGCCGCTCTCGAGGCCTGAAGCTTAGTGACAGTTTGGGACAGATGGTTGAGATCAAAACCAAACGCTTACAGCCACGACCAGCACCGATCAAAATCAAAGAGAAGATCCGAGTGAGCTTCATCATCCAGGGAGAGGTCAAAAATGAGAACCAGAGTAAGCTAGATCCTTCTCTGGAGATCGAAAAGTCTAGAAGGGAGCCGGAGCCACGAAACAAGGACAGGTGGACAGAGGAGAGCCACCAGCCTGAGTCTGAAACAGGCGAAGTCTTCCCATCTCCTTGCTGTCCTCATCGACACCCTGAAGAACAAAAACGGATGAGCCCGGTTCCCTCTTCCTTGATCGAGACAGACTCTGGGATCCAGGACAGAAGACGTCTCGACCAAGATCAAGTGTTTTCCTTTTCCTCTACTACCTCCCCAGCATTGACACCTCAAAATGAAACAGCCTTTCAGTCCTGGAGGGAGAACCTGGAATCCACTGGCCTGCAGTACAGAGGAAGAGGAGCCCCTGACTTCATTGAGAAGGAAATTGAGGAGGCTCTGAGAAGGGAGCAGGAGCTGAAGGAGCTGAGGGAGTCCAGAGAGGAAGCCAAACAGCAGCTGTTCTCTCCAGCTCCTCTGGTGGAACAAGTGACCGAGATGGCCATCAGTCAGTTCTACCCACCGATAAAAACAGGTACTTATTGTTGACCCATTCGCAGCAAACTCAAAAGGCCCCATTACTCTCCCTGTCAGTTTGTTCTGACACTTCAATCATGTCTAAATATTCTTTGATGTTTCCAGACCTCATTAGATTTTTGTCCTTTGATATCTTGGGAAAGACTTCACATAAACTTTGGCTGTTCGGGCCAAATATGATTTCTGAGGCTGTTTTCAGGTCAAAGTTCAGCACTCAGGCAGGAACAGGGCTTAGCTGTTACTCAGTGTTCTGACTGATCTCTGAAGGAAAACTATTTTCACCTGTTTGTAACCAACCACATATCTTCTTCCTGTCAATCACTGTCGAAACAACCAATAGTATGTTAGCTATGTTTAGGAGATGGAAGAGAAGCTTTGGGCTCATTTTCAACATGTTCTCAACATGCAACATACCGACGCTATGGGACAAATCGTCAGCATGCTATGTGTTTGGAGGCATGAAAGTTGTTTGGAATGAATCTACACATGTAAATGTGTTTTACGTTCTGATCATTAATTGCTTTGGAAAACAATATGTGATAGGGTTAAGGTTATGGTTAGGGTGGGAATGGATGGCTGAATTGTGTGTTACCACCGCGAGCAGCATTCTATTGGATTCAATTGAGAATCCGGAGTGTCTCATAATGATGCGGAAGGGTACCTTTTGCGTTACTATGAGAAGTCCATATGTTACATGTTAGGAATGAGAATGCTCTGTGATTTTGCATAGCGGGAAAAGTCCATGTTAACTGGACTCACACTGAACCACAAGTGAGAGTTTCCTCTCAGGATGAATGGCTACTGCCTTAAACAGAACCTGCGGTTTGGTTTGTGAGTTTATTGACCAGCAGTGACACTAACACACCTCTCCAAGGCCCAATGTTCACCAAGTATCACAAACAGTACTGAACCTACCCAATCACACCAGAGTGGCTCATAGGAGACTTTGCTGACTCAATGTTTCAGAGGCGTTTATGATGTCTGAACAGACACGAGGCGGTGGCCGTGTTTGGTCAGACTCTAACCTTTAGTGGCCTCATTAAATCCATATAACACTGTTGTTGGTCTGATGGTGCCTGAGTGACACATCAGGTGTGGTTGACACATCAGGTGCAGCAGTAAAACCTCCTCCTCCTTTGGAATCCATTGAAGAAGTGTGAAAATGATCTGCAGGAAGGAGCGTAAACTCAAGTCTGCAGCAGAGGCTGTTTGTTACATAAAAATCAGAGAATGAGTAACTCAACAGAAGAAATGATCAAAGTCCAGCAGAGCACCGAGATTCACTTCAGTCAATCAGTAACAGCTAATCCAAAGCCACACGCACACTCGCTCATCAGCAGATGACCAATCAGCGGAGAATTTGCGCTGGGAAACATCGCAGCAGCGCAATCTTAAGAAACCCTGCCTCACAGTGGACATGATGAGCAGACTGTAGATAAAAGATGGACCCAACCTCTGTGACGTTACCCACTGGTTTGCAAAGCCCCAGTTTTAAGCAGTTTTGCTGCATGATCATCATCAGTGTGCATCCTCAGATTGTACGGGTGTATCACAGAGACACAGATGTCTGGTAACGAGTGCTCAGTAACATCCAGTTAAACTTTTCAAATCTCACTGCGCACCCAAACTGGAACTTAGACCTGTTGGACCATCTGTTGGTACAGTAACCTCACAGCAGCCATACCATTGGTCAGATGATGTCATTAAAAATGCTCCAAAATCTCCAACAGCACAAGCACGGTCCAGGTGAAGCTAACAGATACATAATAGCTACAGACACCTGGGAGTCTGTGGGGGGCTTAATCACTGTTGCCTCTGCTCGATGTTAGGGGAACAGCCACAGCTCCACCTTAAAATGATTCCACTGAATATAACCGAATGATGAAAAGCTTAAATGTGTTTCCTGGTTAAAGTTTTTATTTGTTGTCATTTAAATAATTAAAAAAATCATGATTGGGGTAAACAGCTGCTGTTCAAACACCGATGACATCACAGCGTTTCACATATGACGTCATTCATGATTTCCTCCATGGTGTTTCAGAGAAACCAGCCAGCGTGTCTTCTCCTCGCCCCTCCCTCCGTCTGCCCTCAGTCTCCTTCATCACGGCACGGCCCTGGACTTCCTCCTCTCCCTCCCCCTCCTCCCCCGTGGTGCTCCAGTCGCCCTCCCTGCCAGTGCGAGGTCTGACGGACACTCTGCTGCAGGACTTTGAAGAGTATCGAGCCAAACTGAAGCTGGAGGAGAGTGCAGTGAGTAGTTTTGCGCTCGTTCTGTTTTTTCGGACTCTTCCTGCTTCAGGAGATGATGAAAATGATAACTGTCAATGAAATTGTGTTGCACAAATAAAATGGAAGTGAATCAAATAAAAACCAACGTCCAATTAAGCTGGGTCTCTCAGTAAACAATCTTTAAATCTATTAAACTAATATTTTATTTACTACAGAACACAGAAAACACAAATTTTTTTTAAACAGAGTAAATGTTTGAAAGAAAATGTGAGCTTGTGTTGAATCTGATGGCAGCGACACATCTGTAAAGTTGGACAGGTCCACATTTCCTCTTCTGTAACATCAGTCTGTGATGGTCTGTGAGCTGAGGAGAGCAGCTGATTTACAGACTTGTCCCTGCGCACAGAGATTCCACCAAATCCTCCAAGTATGCTGATGATGTCATGTTGTGAGGATGATATGTTCACAATGGCGACCATGATTCTGAAACAGGTTGGTGAACCTCCGAGAAGTTCCGCCTCTCTGAGATGATCTTTTTCTACCCGATCACGTGACCGACCTGTTGCCAGCTCACCTTTGGTCTTACTCTTTAGCACCACTGACTTTGACACACTTTTGTTACTCCGTCCCAACTTTTAGGACGAGTTGCTGCCAAATTCCACATGAGCTCAGATTTGTCACGAAGCAGTAAAATGTCTCATTTTGAGTATTTACTGTGTTTTTTTGTGGTCTATTGTGGATAAAAGATGAGTTTATTGGATTTGCAGATCATTGCCTTATGATTTTATTTGCAGTTCACACAGCATCCTAACAGGTTTTGCAGGTTTTAAAACTGCACGATAATAACAGTTGATTTTTTTAATTTTTTTGTTTCTTTGCAGTACGCAGGAATCCAGCCGGTTGATGACATCAACAATGAGGTAGGGTCTTCTCCTTTAACTTTAACCCCTTGACTCCTTGTCTCCTTAAATCCTTGTCCTCTTGGCCTGATTTCAGGTTGTGGAGTCAACTCGAGTCAGTCGACATAAGAACCAGCGAGCTCTGCTCTGGGAGGCCGGACGATTTGCCAACCAGGAGAACCAGTGAGTCTGCCTGACTCCAAAACAGGACTTGACCTTCAGCAGCAGGGCAGGAGCTCCTGAAAGACTGGACTGAGTTTCTCCTCCAGCTGGGATGCAGTGGTTTCTAAAGACTCTCCAACAGAAATGGCTGTTGTTGATTGGTCCTTGAAGATGGCAGCAGTTCTCCTTGTCCAATCAGCAGTCCATTGCTTAGAGCCTAAAACTGTGTCTGATTCATCTAGAGATAAAAAGAGTTCCAGTGTTTATCTGCAGACTTTTAATCTGACACAGCAGCACAGGAAGTTTCTGATTGTTTTCATCATGCATCAAAAATAAAAAATGATTTTCATTCCTCAGACATTCAGATGGTTCACTGCGAGACACAAACATCTGCCGACAGCTGCAGCATTATAGCAGAATCACAGCGACAGGAAGCTCAGTTTTACCTGCTTTCATTCTGAAAAACCTGGACAGAGATTTCTAACTTCCTCCAAAAGATCCAGAAACAGGAATTGTATCTGTCCATCTCTAGAACAAAGGTTCACACTGTGTTTTTTAGCAGCATTACAAACTTTCCACACAAAAATACACAACTAATTCTCATTAAACTGACCTTTCATTCTAGTTTATTTGTAATTTATCTGCATTTCTATTTTTTTGTTTCGTGTTTTGATTTGACGTAAAGCACCTGCTCGTTTGTATCCCGACAGGTGCCACACAAATACATTTACTTACTTAAACGCACTGACACAGCACAAAACACAACGACTCAACAACATTAGAGGGTACCTAGTGACAGCAGGGAGGAAGAACTCTCTTTAATCGGGGGGGGGGGGACACAGGATCAAGGAGGACTAGACAGGAAAAGAGGACGTGATATTTCTCAGTAAAGTCTATCTGTACTTCAGTCCACACAAAAACCAACCATATGGACAGCATCCTGTCAATGATACAACACAAGAGCTGATCAAGAAACAGAGGATCAAACTCACTCATACAGCAGATCACCTGTGATCGGACCGTAATGTGGCTGTGCACACTTATCAGTGTATTTTCATAGATAAAAGTCACCTGACACCAGATTTACAATATGTTTCTGGACCGATGAATAAGATGACGATGCACCGAGGTCGGATAATTTTTTTCAGCTTTAGTTTCCGTTATTAAAAATACAACCAGTAAATACCAGCAAAGGAAACCACAATGAATTAAAATCGGGTGCAGATATTTTTTTATTTTTTCCGCCTAGAAGACTTCGTTCAGGGCAGAAAGTTAAAGGAGGCTAGAGGAAGCTGTCCGCGGCGCCCGTCAGATAAACAGCCGGTTCATCGCACAGGGCTGATATCAGAATGAGGTTATATTAGTCATCTCACAGACAAACACGTTTATATGACACGCGGCTTAAACATCTTACCGTGACGCTGTCTGAGTAGAGCTTCAGGGTGCCGTGAATGTTTTATAGTCAGGCAGCTGTAGAGGCAGCCACGGGGTCCTCACATCCATTTAACATAACAGAGCGGTTTGTTTTTAACAGCAACGAGCAAGGAGCGCTGATTTTACCTCTCGTCTGCTGCTTCGGTGTTTTAATGACTTTAAGTTCATTTAAACAGCCTTAAAAACAGACCTAAAAAGGAAAACGACTGATTTTCATCTGCGTAACAGGAGCGGAAAACCGTCAGGTAGGCTAACGCTAGCGGCTAGTGCAGCTGCTCATTCACTGTTGTACTGTGAGTACAGTAGTACTGTGACTGAGTACTGTGACGATGGGTTATTTGGCACGGCCTGGGTGAACAGTTTGATGTTCAATTTGGAAAAAAAAGAAGCAGCTGAACCGCTTTAAGTTTGTGAAGACGTTTCATGCAACAGGTTTCTTCAGTTCTACAAACTAAAGGTGGAGGGTCCCAGGTGTTTAATCCCAATTGGAGGTGGTCCTGAGGGTCATTTACCCACTATTGCTCATGTGACTCAACACAAGAGTCAAGGTATGAAAGAAGGTGGGGTTTACTGGTGAAACCATTGTGAGTGTTGCCCCAACCCATCATGTGAGGACACCTGAGCCAAGGTATAAATCTGGGTTGAAATAGTCGGTGTTGTAAGTCCCGCCCTCTGAGATCCATCTGTCTGACACATGTAGTGGTTAAGGCAGAGGTCTGATCACTTATATTCATCTCTGCGCTATCCACACAAACAGATCAGTGATTGGTGTTAAAGTGATTAGAGCAGCTGATAGGATGAAATCCCTCTGATTTGTCTGGTTTTTTGTTGTTTTTTTTGTGTGGTTTTTTTTAGGTGACGCATCCACTTGGCATTTAGATTCTTCTTCTGTGGTGAAATCATGGAGCTGGCCTACGTGTGTGAGTGGGAGAAGCGTCCAAAGAGCATGCACTGCCCCTCCATCCCGCTGGTCTGCTCCTGGTCCTGCAGGAACCTTGTGGCCTTCACCACAGACCTGAAGAGCGAGGACGACGACAAGAGTACACACACACACACACACACGTAAACATACACACACACGTAAACATACATACACACGCTGAACTTGATGTTCTGTTTTCCAGATGTGAGTCACATGATCCACATCATCGACACTGAGCACCCTTGGGATGTTTTCTCCATTAACTCTGGACACACTGAGGTCATTTCCTGTCTGGAGTGGGACCAATCAGGTGAGTTAAATGTTTTGGAGATGAGGTCAGCTGACTGACTGTTATTGATCTGGACTCTGACTGACTATAAGCTGTTCAGAATGTGCCAGCAGGTGGAGCTGCTGTTTTCCTGCTTCATGTAAGTACATGCTGCAGCGTCACGTTCTGTGTGTGTGCTGCAGGCTCACGGCTGCTGTCTGCAGACGTCGATGGGCAGATAAAATGCTGGTCAATGTCGGATCACCTGGTGAATAGCTGGGAAAGCGTCCTGTCGAGCTCGCTGGACGGAGACCCCATCATCGCTCTCAGCTGGCTGCACAATGGCGTCAAACTGGCACTGCACGTGGAGATGGTAATAGTTGCGCACACTTGCTGGCTCGTTGCACGGCTCTGACCTCACATACCTGAGTGATAACTCTGTGTCTTAACACTCACTGAGACCAAGTGAGTAAGCCCTGCCTGATCTTCTCCTCTTGCTTCAGTCTGGCTCCACAAACTTTGGGGAGAAATTCTCACGGGTGAAATTTTCACCGTCCCTAACGCTGTTTGGCGGTAAGCCGATGGAGGGCTGGCTGGCGGTGACGGTGAGCGGCTTGGTGACTGTGTCGCTACTGAAGCCGGGCGGCGCTCTGCTAACGGCGAGCGAGAGCCTGTGCCGGCTGAGAGGGCGCGTGGCGTTGGCCGATATTGCCTTCACCGGAGGAGGGAACATTGTGGTGGCCGCCACGGACGGCAGCAGCTCTTCGCCTGTGCAGTTCTACAAGGTAAGGACCAAAGATGCTGTGTTACCGTTGGCTCTGACCTCTGATGCTAATCCTTTGGTTGTTTCAGGTGGTGGTCAGCGTGGTGAGCGAGAAATGTCGCATTGACACCGAGCTGCTGCCCTCACTTTTCCTGCGCTGCACTACTGACCCGCTGAGGAGGGAGAAGTACCCCGCTGTCACCCACCTCAAGTTCCTGACCCGGGAGAACTCAGAGCAAGTAAGACCAGTGTGACCATTAAACCCGATGCCACCAGGACCTTCAGAGCTCACAGCAAGTGTTTGTGTTTCAGGTTCTGCTGTGTGCATCCAATCAGAACGGCAGCATCGTGGAGTGCTGGTCTCTGAGGAAGGAGGGACTTCCTGTCAATAATATCTTCCAGCACCGTTCGCCAGTGGGTAAGAAGACCCAGTCCCAGCAGGAAGTGATGTAACAGCCAGCTAATAGTTGGCATAGTAACAGGAGGCTTTAAAAATCAGACTGTGCGTGAGTTCATGACCTCTGACCTTTTGTATTTAATGCCCTGACTTTCTTTATTTGACCTCTGACAGTGGGAGAGAAGCAGCCGACCATCCTAAAATGGCGGATCTTGACGACCACCAGTGACCTGGAACGTGTGTCTGCCGTCGCTCTGCCCAAACTGCCCATCTCCATTTCCAACACCGACCTGAAGGTGGCGTCAGACACCAAATTCTGCCCTGGACTCGGTGAGCCTCACAGCTGGAAGCAGCTGGTTGTTCTTCAGGGAGGTGTACACGTGTGCTGTGAGGCAGCTTTATTGAGTTTCTGTCTTCGAGGTGATCGTTCTCGTGTTTATTTGAAAAGATGGCGACAGAAGAAGAACTGTATAGGAGGAAATGAGAGTACTAAACGGGCCAAGTGTGTTACATTTTTGGAGGAGTGCCTTGTCAGGTTAGAACACATGTCAGGTGTTGCATGGTGGCCTTGCGGTGTCTGTTACGGCATAGTGTTTGCTCACAGCACTGCTGGGAGGAGCCACAGACAGTGACCTCATTGTAATGTCATTGTGTTTAGTTTACCTGTTGAACTTTATTTTGGGGGCACTGCCAAATCTTAAACTGTGATGCTTGTTCTGGACTGGCAGGGCTGACACCCTGCTGAAGGTTGATCTGCCGTCCTTTAAAGATTGCGGCAGGACTTTGTTGAAACCGTCTCATGTCGCAGGTCTGGCTCTGGCGTTTCATGACGGTAGCATCCAGATCCTGCACCGCCTCTCCCTCCACACCATGGGCGTGTTCTACGGCGCATCCTCGGCACAGCGCCCTGGAGATGAGTCGGCCATCAAGCGCCAGAGAACCGCCGGCCCTGCCGTCCACTTCAAGGCCCTGCAGTTCTCCTGGACTTCATTGGCTTTGGCTGGAGTCGACAACCACGGCAAGGTGAGGACTCAGCTGGGTTCTGGTTCAGCCCAGATCATTAAAACATCACACGTTAATGATCAGATCAATTGGTTTCTTATTGATCAATTAATTTAGCAGAGGAACGGTTTCCTCGGGAATCTTGATGTCTCCATAACCTACATAACTTCTGTGTGAAGTAACTCACTCGGGTAGATGATGTGAAATAAGAAATTTTAAACCAAAACAAGAAAATAAGGTCTTCGAAGAGTGAGCCGAGGACGCGTCGATGGTGATCTAGACGGTTGCCGCTGTGAATCTCTCTGAAATCAAATTTTTATCCGTTTGTTTGTTCTCTCGTCAGCTCCACATGCTGCGTGTGTCACCCTCTATGGGCCAGGTGCTGGAGATGAATACGACGCTGCGCCACTTGCTCTTCCTGCTGGAGTACTGCATGGTGACGGGTTACGACTGGTGGGACGTGCTGCTGCACGTGCAGCCCAGCATGGTGCACAACCTGGTGGAGAAGCTGCACGAAGAGTACATGAGGCAGAACCAGGCGCTGCAGCAGGTCAGCAAAGCATGCTGGGAGAAAACCACAAGGCCAGGTCTTTAAAGTGATGGTGTATGAACCCTGCTTCTGGGTTCATACATCATCTTCTTTTTGGCTCAATGACTTCCCCTTTACGGTTCTCTGTTTCAGGTTCTGGCAACACGCATCGTGGCGGTGAAGGCGTCTCTCTGTAAACTCTCCACGGCGACGGCAGCTCGAGCGTGTGACTTCCACGCCAAGCTGCTGCTGATTGCCATCAGTTCCACCCTCAAGTCTCTGCTGAGGCCTCACGTCCTCAACACGCCGGACAAGACTCCCGGAGACCGACTGACTGAGATCTGCGCCAAAAACACCGACACAGGTGAGACCCTAGGCGGTGTTGGTACCCGTCAGGTGAGGGTGGCGGCTGATGTCTCCGTGTATCCTCAGATATCGATAAGGTGATGATCAACCTGAAGACGGAGGAGTTTGTGCTGGACGGTCCTCCTCTGCAGTCTCTACAGCAGCTCATCCAGTGGGTGGGAGACTTCGTCCTGTACCTGCTCGCCAACCTGCCCAACCAGGTGAGTGAAGTCGGGTGGCAATGCACACACCTTATTCCAAGTTAGGATAAGTGACTTGGAACCATTCCCGTGAAACCAAAGCTGTAATCAGATGTAGATCAATCAGTTTGTCTCCAGGAAGCAGAACTCAGTAGAACTCATCATGTTTGGCTGATGACCTCTGACCTCGGCTATATGTATGCTGCTCTCGCAGGGCTCTATGGTCCGGCCTGGATTTGGCTTCATGCGGGACGGGGCGTCCCTGGGGATGCTGAGGGAAATGCTGGTGATGATCCGGATCTGGGGTCTGCTCAAGTCCGGCTGTCTGCCCATCTTCACCGCCACATCGGACAACCAGGACAGCATGCAGCTCCTGTTCAGGCTGCTCACCAAGCTGTGGCTCTGCTGTAAGCAACACGCTCCCGGTCAGGACCGGGCCCTAATCTGACCTCAGGTCCTCTCATGTTCAGTCAAAGGTTATCAGCTTTAACCTGAGGGTTTCACATGCGAATGAACAGATCTGACCAAGCAGATCACTGCATTTGGCAATAGGTGTGCTGTAGGTAAAACTGACAAGTGAGATGGAAACTGTAAATAAGCCTGAGCTCAGACTGACAGCTTTTAAAACAGCGCGACTGAAATGATCCGGCTCATTTTATTCAGGCCCAGACTTGGCAGGAGGGTTTTTGCAGGACGTCATACGCCTATTGCTTAAGAACTGTCAGCCATATTGAAAGTAAGAGGGCAGTGGTTGCGATGGAAATCAGCTGCAGAGTGACTGCATTGGTTTCCATGGTTACCTTTTAGTTTTTCATGTTTGTCTGCTAATGACTTGCTGTGAAACCTGTGGAAAAACAGGAAATGGATAGGGCTCACCTTTGAAATAAAAGCTGCGATCCTGCGCAGTCACATGTACAAAATGATGACGAGCTAAAGTCAAATGACTATCCATCCATAAAACCTCAAAAGAAGCTGAAGTTGACAGCTGTCGCCTCCTGGTGGCTTCAAGACTGAATGCAGATTTGAGGCACTTCATGTTTTAAAACGGTTCAGTGGAAGAAGAGAGTACTGCCCATCCACCATGGATATTGATCTAATGAGTTCCTCCAGTTTAGTGTGTTTCATCTTGTTTTAGCAGAATACTTGTAATCTCACCCCTGATTACTGCTGTTATTGCTTCCCAGAGGAAGGAAGGAGGGAAGATTTGATTATTAATTTTGGGGGATATAATTTTACAAAAGCCCCTATCAGGTGCAAGTTTTCTGTCTGGTCGGGGACAAAAGGACTAGTCGACAAAGAAACAGTTTATTCTGCCATATGAGTGATGCAGAGGAGAAGAAATCAAAACACCTACCATGTGGGAATAAAAATAAAACGGGTCAACACTTCCAACCTGCTCCATAAAAGCTGAAAGTATCTTAGCCTTTTTTGTTAGGTGTATCAATTTTGTGACCGGATTGATTCAGTATTATTACACAGGATGAATTCCTGAGAGTTTAAATCTGGAATCAGCAAGAATATTTTCTCTATAAACTGATTATCCCAGTTTGGGGCATGACCAGAACCACAGGCGTGTGCTCTTTGTCACCATGAGCTTCACCTGAGCCCTGAAAACAATCGTCCTGCTGAGCTTAGCACAAGAGAAGCATGAACTCAGGTTAAAGACAGGCTAAAGAAGTTTTCAGGTGTCACCACTGCTAAAGAGTTTCCCGTTTCCTGTCACTCAGCACGAGATGATGGTGCCCCCCAGGATCCAGATGACAGTCTGATCGACGAGTGCTGCTTGCTGCCGAGCCAGCTGTTGGTGCCTAGCATGGACTGGCTGCCTGTCAACGACGGCGTAATGGTGAAGCTGCAGGGCAAGCACCCGCTTAGGCTGCAGTTCGGCAAGGCCTCATCCCTGCCCAGCAATGCCCCGCCCACACCTCTGGAGGTGTTCAACAGGTAACCCACAAGCACGCCTGAGCCTTTCTCTTAGAACCTACTCTGTTTGGTTCGGCTCGGTTTTTAGGATTTTAGTACCATTATCTGGTACTGGGTACTACTTTAGGAACCGCTGACTGGGGTTCCAAGCGATCTCAGGCATCAGCAGCTTGCATACCACCAATTGGGTAGTCGGTGGCATAACTCGATGACTCATAAGAGCGTCTCCTTCACGAAAATCAGAACTGCTGTTCTTGAAACCCGGCAACTAGGAACACAGCTGCACAAAGAACATCACCACAGACCGAGCAGCAGGTACACCATCACCTCCATGTCCTCCTCTGTTCGTGTCGCATGCGAATGATGTCACAGAACTTTCAGCTGAGTTGCTATGACAACTCCACACACATTATTTGGTACTCAATTCTAATGGAAAACAAACAAAACCAGATTGAGTCAAATAGGTACGAGTGACCACACTGATGGTAACTCGTGCATGTGTGTCTGTGTGCGTGTGCGCAGGACTCCTGGCTCTCAGAGGATGGATAACCTGCGTTGTGTTCATATGGGCATCTGTCCCACCGAGGAGAGCAAAGCCTGCACCAGGTGAGTCCAAGGGAAGAGATGTTACATGTTCCAATTGCATGATGATGTCACTAAACTCCACCTCCTTCAGGTGCGGCTGCGTGACGATGCTCCGCTCGCCCAACAAGACAAACGTCATGAAGCAGTGGGAGCAGCGCTGGATTAAGAACTGTCTGTGTGGCGGTCTGTGGAGGAGAATCCCGCCCACGTTCACCTGAAGAGGTGACACTTCACCACCTGTTGTTGTGGAGCTTGCTCACATCACAAACCTACTGACCAATCAGGTTCCTGAAAATGGTCTTTTATATCCAGCTCAGAACCGGCTTCATGAGACCAGGTTCTGTGTGAGGCACAGGGACTGAATCCGGTTCAGATTGATCGTCGGAGCTGCACTTTGTACATAAACAACATTTTTCTAATAAAAATCAACCAAACTGAACAAGATGTTTCTGTTTTCGTTTCTGAACACCTGAGAGCACTGGTTCGTTCATGTTACACTGCACTGATGGAACAAATGGGTCATCGGGTGTTTCCATGGGAACAGAAGTGATGGTGCAAGAAGTGTCTGGTTGGTTAATCGTGTGCACAATGTCTTTAATGGAGAAATGACAGACACCTGTGAACATCTGAACTTCAGCTGATCATAACCACCGGTCAGGTGACGCACCTGCATCTGCCCATCACTCTGCTTGGTACAGATGCATCGATCACAGAGAAAGTTTCTTTCGGTCAGATTTATCATCCAGCTGATTTCCAGCTGCAGGTAAAAACAGGACGATACAGTTTAGTCTCTCACACACACGCACAGTAAAAGATAACACAAGCATGTAAATGGTCACTGCCCTGAGGACTCAAAAGTCCAGATTGACAGCAGATCTGAAATGGTGCCCCATGTGGCAGACCTGCTCATGTGGTTACAGCAGCATCAGGTTGAGTCTGGAGCACAGACCACCTCCTGTTTCTAAATACAAAACTTTTCATATTTAGTAATGGTTTGTGTGTGTGTGTGTGTGTGTCTCACATGCAATGATGAAGAGTGTGCCTGAACATTCTTACCTCTCTTCCATCCACATGTATGTTTGTGAGAACATGTTCTCTGTCGGGCCACAGTGTCTGAATTCAGGAAATATTTAATTTTAATAAACTGGACATGATTCTGAATGAGCTAAAGAACACCAGTCCTCAGAAGAACCTGCAGCAGGTGAGCTTCAGGCTGTGACTGATTCCTTTGAAGAACAGCATGTTCCCCCATCCTGCCCCAGCAGGGGGCGCCACAGCATGCACTCGGTTGCTTTTTCAGGCGATTGGGGGGGCAGAATCACGTGTTTATGTCTCTGACGTTTCAGGTGCGTGAAGGGTTAAAAACAGCGCCAAAGTTTAACCCTTCAGGCTCCGATCAGCTGACAGCAACACGCACGAGGCACATTTCACAGCTTGCTCTGCCCCGCCCACCCTGAAACACACACACACACCGCAGCAGCTTCCTCCAGCACACAGACGTCTCTGCGCTGTTCTGCAGGAAACGGAACCCACCAGAACGGGACTGAGACCGAACCGCAGCAGCCTGGCAGGTGTGTCCGCTGTACGTCTGCACGGAGGTTCCGGTTCTGCTGAGGGGATCCAGAGCGGGTGGATGCTCAGAGGTGAGACCGTGTGTGTGTGTGTGTGTTTTGCTGCAGAGGTGCAATAACCGGACTGCTTTGTTCGGTTTCCGGTCCTGATGCACCTCCACCTGTCTGTCTGTCCGCACGGCTCAATCAGTGGGTGGAGGACCTCTGTGTGCTGATTGGTCAGCTGTTAATTGGCATTAATGTGACGTGTGTCACGGTTGTGATGATGATGATGATGATGATGATGATGATGGAGAGCCTCCTCTCTGCAGCTGTTTGTTTTCAGACTGATTTTCAGTTCTCTGAAATGACTGAACACAGGTATTATGGGGTCTGGGGTGTGAGGGGGAGGGTCCGAGCAGCAGGTCAGACAGGTGTGACGGGTCCAGCTGCTTCCTGTGGTCATGTGAGCTCTTGCTTCTGGTAAACTCAGGTGTGTCAGAGGTTCTGGCAGCACGTGCTAAAGCGTTAACGGTTAATTTTGACGAGTCCCTGAGTGCGATTTTATGACTCCAACCTCTGAGGTGGAGGTTTCTCCATACGGGGGCGGGAGGAGATGTAAAGGAGTCGCGAACCCCGCCCACACCATGCAGACCTCTGTGCTGTTGACTGCCAGCAGGGGGCAGCGTCACAAACAGCCACTGCTTCCATCAGAGGTTTGTGTAGATGAGTTTCCTTCTCACCTGAGACATTCAAGCCGTTTCTCAATTCTCAAGTACTCGAGTACAGACTCGCGTTCTCAGCTTGATGCATACTTTGAATTGGAACAGTACTTGGACTCTGACTGATCACGTATAACGAGTGCAGGAGAACGCACGGACACACAAGTACGCATATTGAGACGCGGCTCCAGTGTTGGTCAAGTTACTTGAAAAAAGTAATTGGTTACTAATTACTGATTACTTCTCCAAGAAAGTAATCCTGTTACTTTACTGATTGCTTTTCAAAGGTAATTAGTTACTTTATTACTTAGTTACTTTATGTCAAAAAATCTTGGAGAAAATAGTACTTCAGCAATTATTGACTCACCTAGAAACAAATGGAATTGGTGATAAATTTCAGTCTGGATTTAAAATGCGACATAGCACTGAAACTGCTCTTTTAAGAGTTTTTAATGACCTTCTTTTATTAGCTGATACTGGTCGCCCTGCGGCCTTAGTTTTATTAGGTCTTACCTCAGCCTTTGATACGGTGGATCATGGGATTCTTTTGGCTAGGCTTGAACATGTGGTGGGTCTTAAAGGAAATGTTCTGTCGTGGTTTACATCTTACCCATGGGTAATTATTCCTCTTCTACCCCCTTTTTTTTTTTTTTGGCGTGCCTCAAGGTTCGGTACTGGGCCCTGTGTTATTTTCCTTGTACATGTTACCCCTGGGCTCCATTTTTGCAAAACATAATGTATCTTATCACTGTTATGCTGACAATATTCAAATTTACCTTCACCTGACTGGGGATGTCTCATCTTCACTTCATTCCCTACATGAATGTCTGAGGGATGTTAAGGACTGGTTATCGAGTAACTGTCATACTCTAAATGATAAGAAGACTGAAATTATTGTCTTTGAAAGTAAGATGCCCTTGGGTCAACTAGCTGGTAATTTTGGGCCTGTCGCTAACTACCTTACCGATGTTGTCAAGAACCTTGGAGTTTATATGGATAGTTTCTTTAAGCTGGATAAACAGGTGGCCTCTGTGGTAAAAAGTAGTTTTTTCCAACTGTGCCAAATTGCAAAAGCCAAACCCTGCATACCACGCAGGGACCTTGAGACACTTATCCACGCATTCGTCACGTCAAGATTAGATTTTTGTAACTCCCTTTATGTGGGCCTCCAATCTTCGCTCCTTAAACGACTGTAGATGGTCCAAAACGCCGCTGCTCGTCTTTTATCCGGTACTCGAAAGTATGAATCCATTACCCCCGTCTTAGCTAGCCTACATTGGTTACCTGTTAAGTACCGGATTGATTTTAAAATCCTGCTGGTCACATATAAAATTTTAAATAATATGGCGCCTGAATACTT
>VURO01047334.1:0-10853 GCA_015108175.1 Pelvicachromis taeniatus | reverse complement strand
TCTCAAATTGTCTTGGTAAGCTCAGCGAGCCCTGACCTACATACACAGGTGAATCCAATTATGAGAAAGAGTATTTAAGGGGGTCAATTGTAAGTTTCCCTGCTCATTGAATTTACTCTGAAGTGTAGCAACATGGGGGTCTCAAAACAACTTTCAAATGACCCGAAGACAAAGATTGTTCCCCATCATGGTTTTGGGGAAGGATACAGAAAGCTGTCTCAGAGATTTCAGCTGTCTGTGTCCACAGTTAGGAACATATTGAGAAAATGGAAGACCACAGGCTCAGTTCAAGTTAAGGCTCAAAGTGGCAGACCAAGAAAAATCTCGCGCACTTTACACAAGGAGATGCTGTATGCGAGAATGATGCAGAGGAAGCCTTTTCCCCACCCACAGCACAAACAGAGCCACTTGAGGTATGCTCAAGCACATTTGGACAAGCCAGCTTCATTTTGGAATAAGGTGCTGTGGACTGATGAAACTAAAATTGAGTTATTCGGGCATAACAAGAGGCATTATGTATGGAGGAAAAAGAACACAGCATTCCACGAAACACACCTGCTACCTACAGTAAAATATGGTAGTTGTCCCATCATGCTGTGGGGCTGTGTGGCCAGTGCAGGGACTGGGATTCTTTTCAAAGTTGAGGGATGCATGGATTCCACTCAGTATCAGCAGATTCTGGAGACCAATGTCCAGGAATCAGTGACAAAGCTGAAGCTGCGCCGGGGCTGGATCTTTCAACAAGACAACGACCCTAAACACTGCTCAAAATCCACAAAGGCATTCATGCAGAGGAACAAGTACAACGTTCTGGAATGGCCATCTGTGACAAAGTGGGTGAGAACACCATTTGCCAGAGTTTAGATTTGTTGTTATTTAACATTCTTATTTTGATTTAGCCATATGATTATTCTGATATTGCAAACATTTCTAGGTTTAAACCACGATAAATCAACATTTATCGTGGTTTAAAATCAACATTTTAAACCACGATAAATTATTGTGGTTTAAAATGTTGATTTTAAACCACGATGTACATTTAACAACGTGGTTTAAAATCAACATTGATAATTTTGTTAAGTTAAACATTTGATTTATTCAATTTAAGTTTATCTAAGTTACTGCATTAAACTCACCTTACTTACTTGTGTTCCAGAAGCAAAAGGAGAAAGTGCTGCCTCACTTCCTGCATTTATTGTGCCAGGTTTGGGCTGAGTTAATAGGAAGGGACCAAATGAAGGAGGGGGAGAATTTATAGAATTTGTGGGATTGAATAAAGTTACATTTTAGCATTGTGTCGAGATACATGTATTTATGTAATATGTAATTGCTCTATTTTGAAGAGTTTCCTTTTGCTAGTAAATAATAGCATTACTAATTTGTGAGTAGGGTACTATTGGCCTTGACTCTTAAGTGGAACAGTCCAGAAAGAAATGTTTGGTAATTGCCTATTTATGCTGAAGCTCTCGGGAGTTCAGGGGAGAAGGTCAGGGTTGGTGTAGCTGAGTATGTGTGTTGTTAATTTCCATTAGTTTTAGTTCAGTTATCTTTATTTACATCAAGTTAACTTTGGAGTTGAGTTTTTCTACTTTTTGTAAATATTTTGTCACTATGATTATAAATAAATCACTCGCTACACTGGACAGCATCCGTCTCCAGCCCTTCTTTAGTCACTCTGGTCAAGTCCTACCACACCATCTCAGTCCCCAGACCTGAATATCATTGAAAATCTGTGGTGTGAGTTAAAGAGAGCTGTCCATGCTCAGAAGCCAACAGACCTGAATGAACCAGAGATGTTTTGTAAAGAGGAATGGTCCAAAATACCTTCAACCAGAATCCAGACTCTCACTGGAACCTACTGGAAGCGTTTAGAGACTGTAATTTCTGCAAAAGGAGGATCTACTAAATATTGATTTCCTTTCTTTTTTGTGGTGCCCAAACTTATGCACTTGCCTAATTTTGTTTAAAGATTTATTGCATACTTTTTGTAAATTCAATAAACTTCATTTCACTTCTCAAATATAACTGTGTGTGTGTCACTATATGATATATTTAACTGACATTTTTCATAGATTGAGCCATAATTGCATAAACCAGCTGATTATAACAGGATATTTGAAATCAAATCAAATCCACATTCTACCTACTGCTGTAAGAACCTATTTTTTTATCAAGTTATATTTAGGACCACGTCTCTTTTAGGAAATAACCTAAGCCACATCTTATAAACTGAAAGAATAGCTAACAGCCAAAGCCTCTGCAATGAGCTGCGGCCGCAAGGGGGTTGGTGCCTGTCGTGGTGGAAACCCCCAGACTGAATGGTGGACACCAGAGGTGAGGGGAGCCACCAAGCTGAAGAAGGAGTCCTATCAGGCTTGGCTAGCCTGTGGGACTTTGAAGGCAGCTGATTGTTACCAACAGTCCAAGCGGAACGCGGAGCGGACATTGGCTGACGCAAAAAGTTGGGTGTGGGAGGAGTTCAGAGAGGCCATGGAAAAAGACTTTAGGAGTGCCTTTGGAAAACCTTTAGGTGACTCAGGAGGGGAAAGCGGTGTTCTACCTGTACTGTGTATGAGTGCTGCTAACTTCGACTAAAAAATTGATGGGCGGTGGAAGGAATGCTTCGGGGACCTCCTTAATCCCACTGGCACATCTTCTGTGGAGGAAGCAGAGTCTGGGGATGAAGGGAATGACCTGCCAATGTCTGGGGAGAAGGCCACTGAGGTAGTTAAACAACTCCTTGGTGGCAGAGCCCCTGGGGTGGATGAGGTCCGCCCTGAGTTCCTGAAGGCTCTGGATTTAGTAGGGCTGTCCTGGTTGACATGCTTCTACAATGTTGCGTAGAGATCAGGGGCAGTACCCCTGGATTGGCAGACCGGGGTGGTGGTTCCCATCATTAAAAAAGGGGACCAGAGGGTGTGTTCCAACTATAGGGGAATCACACCTCTCAGCCTCCCTGGGAAGGTTTATGCCAGGGTGTTGGAAAGGAGAGTCCATCCATTAGTCGAACCTCGGATACAGGAGGAACAATGTGCTGCGGCTGCAGTCATGTGGACGCTGTAACAGTCTGTTGTGGTGAAAAGAGACCTTAGTCTAAAAGCAAAGCTCTCAATTTACTGGTCGATCTACGTCCCTACCCTCACCTATGCTCACAAGCTGTGGGTAGTGACAGAAAGAACGAGATCGCGGATACAAGTGGTGGAAATGGGCTTCCTTCAAAAGGTGGCTGGCCTCTACTTTAGAGATAGGGTGAGAAGTTCGGCCATCCGGGAGGAGCTCAGAGTAGAGACGCTGCTCCTTTACATCGAAACGAGCCAGTTAAGGTGGTTCGGGCATCTGATAAGGATGCCTCCTGGGTGCCTCCTGGGTGAGGTGTTCCGAGCATGTCCCACCAGGAGGAGGCCCCGGGGCAGACCCAGGACACACTGTAGAGATTATGTCTCTCGGCTGGCCTGGAAATGCCTTGGTGTTCCAAGCTGGAGGAGGTGGCTGGGGAGAGGGAGGTCTGGGCTTCTCTGCTTGGGCTGCTGCCCCCACGACTCAACCCCGGATAAGCGGAAGAAGATGGATGGATGAATGGAGTAGCTAACAGCAGCTTAGTAGGTAAAATCTTTACAGTAGTAACAAAAACTAAGGTTGAATAAAAGTAAGGTTGTCTTGAAATAAGCTGAATTGGATAAAGGGGAGAACATGGATGACCTCTTATTTTTGTGTGCTGATTTTAAATATGTGTTTCATGACCACTTTCTTTCCTAACTGAAATATTTTACCATATAATGCATTGTCATCCAGATATAAACTATGCTGTGATAGAGGGTCCTCTACACTCTCATGCAAATCTAATATATTTATAAGTATTATTATTTTAAACTTTTCAAAAACTATTTTAAATAGACCTATGTATTAAATTGTTATATTTAATATTGTGATCCATGATATAATAACAGGGCTGGTAGGTCAGTTTCTTAATTAATATGCAAATTCTCATGACCATTAATCAACCACTACTGATCAAGGCTCACTTATCAAAGGCCAGTGATTATTGGCCATAAGTACCATTCACATAGAGTTGGGGAATGGCTACAATCACAGCATTGTAAGATGGTGAAAGATGTAACCTTAGACCCCCTCCTCGATTCAGAGATGGTCTTTCCCTTTTCATGTAAATGGCCTCCTTAACTACCCGCTCAAACCAGCGTTCCTCCCTGTGCAGGATGTGGACATCCTCACCATTGAAAAAGTGTCCACTGGCCTGTAGGTGTAAATAGACTGTGGAGTCCTGGCCTGATGAGGTGGCTCTTCTGTGTTGTGCCATCCTTTTAGCCCGAGGTTGTTTGGTTTTCCTGAAGTATAAACCATGGAAATCTTCCTGGCACTTAACAGTATTCGCTATATTAATCTGTTTGTATCGGGGACCCGATTCTTGGAGTGGACCAATTTTTGTCGCAGTGTGTTTTGGGTTTTAAAAGCCACAGAGACGCTGTGTTTAGAAAAAAAATGTGTCTCAGTTGTTCCGATAGTCCTGACACATACGGGATCACTACGGATTTTCACTTGGGCAGCGGTTGTCCTTCTCTCCTGGATCGGCTGGAGTACAGGTACCTGCACAGCTTTGACAAATGTCCAGCTGGAATAATTACATTTACACAGGGCCTTCTTGATGTGATGTTCTTCTGCCATTCCCCAACTCTGTGAATGGTACTCATGTCATTGATCAATGGCCTTTGATGAGTGGGCTTGATCAGTAATTGTTGATCAATGAGAATTTGCATATTAATGATCAAGGAACTGACCTCCCAGCCCATTGTTCATTCAGTGGTGCTAGTTTCAGTCATTATGCAAATGTACTGTTTATAAGGTTGGAGAAACTTGCAGTCAGCTGAGACTGAAGAAGTCACCTGGATGAGTGATGAAACATTTCTTCCACTAAAAACGCTACGTCAAGATGAACAGAATCATCTTTAGATAAATATTAATATTTAAATTATTTATTACATTTTCAGCATTTAATTTTAAATATTAAGAAATTAATGTTTTTGAAACAGGTAGGTTAGCATGTTGCATAAGTGTTCCCATTTCATTCCAGGCTTCCTGATGCTTGTTTTTAATCACTTTGCTTTACCATGTTTTTAAATTCCTGCTTATCACACAGACCCTGTGGGGTGGCTGTAGCTCAGGTGGTAGAGCAGGTCATCTACTGATCGGAAGGTTGGTGGTTCGATCCCTGGCTCCCCCAGTCTGCATGCCAAATATCCTTGGGCAAGATATTAACCCCAAGTTGCTCTCCGATGCATCCGTCGGAGTATGAATGTTAGTTAGAGCAGAGAGTCCGGGAGAGTAGAAAAGCGCTATATAAGAATCAGTCCATTTACCCTGCCACAAATGTTTACATTTAAATAAACATAATATTTACATTTTAAACAAAGCAGAACGCTGGCAACCTAAGGTAAGATTAATTCAAACATTCTAATATAGTAATAATGTTTGTGGATTAAAGAAAATCCAAAATAAATTGTGGACCAAATTTTCATTTTTTGAAGTAGTTAAGGACGTATGCTGTAAAACCATTCTACCCTGGTAAAAGCACACTTGAAAGAAATTGTGAAAAGCCAGTGAGCGTGTTTAAACCTCTGAACAGTATATGTTATATGAACTCATACTTTAATGTGTATGTATAATATATAAGCTGGTCCACTAGAAATGACTGTTGACTTCTGTTCTTATAGATATTACAGTTACTTTCACAAGGCTAAATCTGTTGTGGGCTTGTGATAGCGTAGAAGAAAATGTTTTAAATTTTCAGCATGAGCTTAAAAAGTTATAATTTTTTCCAATCTGGTCTTTTTTCCATGGTGCTGATCAAAATATGGGACATCGCTATTGATGTTATTGATTATTATGATAATATTTTACAAAATGTTCTCTCTCTCTTATCCAGATTAATAAAGTCTGTGTGAACAACACAAAATGTCACATTAACTGCTCAAGAAAGCTGCCATTTCACCCATTTGATGTTTGAAAAGGTCTGTTGATTTCCAGGACATTATTACCTTTGATTTCAGTGTGCCACAGAAACCGCACAGTATTGATTACAAATTCCCTCCCCTAACCTGCAGTCAAATGCATGGTGAGTGTTGGAAGATCAATGACAGCCATGGCAGAACTCTCCTCCAGGGACTCTGTAGAGGTCAGTACTGATGTGGGTAGAGGAGATAATGTCACTGTTTCCCCCCACGGGGTGTTTATATCGTCTGTGTGTGTGTGTTTGTAGCAGTAACTCATTGATGGGATTTGATCAGTCAGTTTCAGGGTAGCTGCACAGCCACTGAGATGGCTCTATTGTTTTTTCTCATGGCTGTGATGCTGAAGTTGCTTTGCTTTGTAGCCGAGATGATCAACATCTATTAAATAGAGTGTCAGGTGAATATCTCATCTCTATATGTTAGCCTCTGCATAAATCTCCTTTAATTTATTTTAAGTAAATTTCATGCTCTTCAGTACATTGGAAATGCATATAACTTACTTTGCCCCTATTCTTTGGGCCTTATTATTTGCAAAACCGTCAGTACAGTATGCAGACGACTGGGTCATTACAGTCTAAGGCAGCAAATTTTATGTTAAGAGAACATCCAACCATCAGTTCATGTCCTGAAGCTCAAGGACACTTGGTTTATGCAGCAGGACAATGATCCAAAATACACCAAGTCCACCTCTGTCTAAAACAGCAAAAGAAGGCTTTGGAGTGGCCCAGTAAAATTCCAGATGTAAATTTGAGAGGTGATTTAACATGATCTCAAACAGGCCATCTGTGCTAGCAAACAATTCTGCCGAAAAGAGTGGGCCAAAATTTCTCCAGAGCAATGTTAAAGACTTAACCAGTTATTAAGTTTAGGTGCAAATACTAATACTAGCTAATACTAAAATACTAGCTAGATTTAGTAGGTTTCCCTTACTAAATGAAATCACCAGTCATGATCATCAGGAGGCACTCTTTTTCACAGCAGTAAGCATCTGATCCTTTGGCGTGAGGGTGAAACACTAGTTGGACATTTAAAAAAACAATTGTTTTAATAAATTGAACTACTTGTGCTAACAATACACTTCATTTTAATACCTACAGGGACAATTTTGCCCAGGTGTCTTTTGATGTGGTATGGCACATTTCCACCGAAGGAGCTGTGGTGCCTAAACTAGAGCCAGTTACATTTATTTACACTTTTCTAAATTAACCTGTACATTTTAGCTTAAGATTTAAATTATTACAGTAATTTTAATAATTTTGTTATTTTTACTAACAGCTATTTTGGTCATGAATTTTTGATTTACCTTTTAAACTAATGTAATTATTTATATTTAATGTTTTATTTATTCATTCATTTAGCAAAGATTGCATAGCAGAAGATCAAACACAAGAAGTAGCATTGAAAAAAACCCTCCAGTAGATAAATCAACAAGGCACTTTGTAACTACCATGTTTGTCTGACATTATCAAAAATCAAATAAAAGCTAAAAACACCCCAGTTGAAATAAATGTTAATTTGGTTACCTAACATATTGCATGAAACTCATACTACTTTGATAGAAGGTTATTTTATACCAGAGTGGCATCAAATAAATAGTTTGGACTTGCTTCTTTCAATCCTCTCAGTATTGGGAACATCCTGTCTGAGTGATGTTCACAAATGTGTCCATTATTATCTTACTTCAAGGCTGGATTATTGTAATTCCTTGTGAGGTCATTCTATGAAACTATTGACTGGAGAGAAACTAGATGATATTTCTCCCATATTAGCTTCTCTCCATCTGATTTTCATCTCTGTAGGCATCACTGGTAAGAATTTTTTTAAAATTAACATTGTTATTTTTTTCCTGAAGAGTGACTGCCCTTTCTTGACCAGTGGATCTGCTGGATCTTAAATCTTCCTTCTACCATCACCAAGTGCTTGTCTGTAGAGGATTGCCTGATGACTGAGCTTCTCTCTCTAATAATGTTAGGTTTTTACCTGTGCGGTCCGAGTCCAACTTCTTAGAGGGACAAGTGGCGTTCAGCCACACGAGATTGTGGAGTCATCTCACCTCAGTCATCTCACAGAAGTGAGATGACTGTTGTGAATAGCACTGCATAAAAACGATACCTGATGTACTACTATCAAACGGATCCGTATGGCAGAACTCTGGCTGCAGGGCTGCTCTCCCCTCCCTACAGGACATTTACACCAGGAGATGTTAGTCCAGAGCAACTCAGATATGGAAGGACCCATCCCATCCCAGCAACAAACTGTTCCAACTTCTGCAATAAGGCAGATGGTTCTGCATCATCCGGGCAAAAACAGAAAGAGGAGCTTGTATCCTCAGGTCATCCATGTCCTAAACAGTTACGGGTCTTAAAAGAGTCACTTCTGACTCAAAAAAAGAAATAATATCAACAATCAAGATGACAAGGTTGAGGTTTCAAATGCAAAGTTCAGGAACTAGTTTCTGACCAGCTACATCTATATTTATCTCTCTATATAAGTTATAGATATATAACTTAGTTATATAGTTATATAAGATAGTTATATAAGTTATATATAACTTATATATATAACTGAATGTCGGTGGTTATTGCAAACTTAGTGGAAACTGTAAAGGTTTAATTTTAGCCACAGTCACAAAATAAACTTTTAAACATACAGTAATTAATCTTAGATAGCAAAGTATTGTAATCTTCAGAACCACTGGAACATTGCTTTATATTTTACATTCAGCTTAATAACAGACAGACAGCTCACTGATTAACTGAAGAGCTCTGTACAATGCTGGTAATTTGAGAGCATAATTTGACATAAACTGTCACAACAGATTGTCAGACCCTTTTAAATGAGAACATCACTCTATTTTTAACTGGATAGTGGGAGGACATTTCCAGTAACAATATGAGCCATTCCCTTTAATTGGATAAACTGTAATTGTATATAATGCTCTACCATTCACTCAGATACTTCTTAGATTTATAGTTTTTGTCATTTTAGATAATTTGGTTCTGTTATTTTATGTGACTTCACAAGGCACAATCATTGGTTTACATCACTTTTATTACAGTGTAGTTTAGACTTTATTGGTGTTGAACATGTAAAGCTCTTTGTACCTTTGTATACTGTATACACTACTGTCTAATAAATAGAATATTCCTTCATTAGGTGATATTTTAAAATTATGGTTTCATTATGATATGCAAGTAAAAATGGCCATTTCAGAAACACAGTCAGTGAAAACAGTGATTTTAGTATTCTTATAAAACATGGGACATATGTTTACCAGCTACAGTATCTGGAGTGCTCTCAATACCTTATAGATAGGTATAAGTAATGAGCTTAAAGCAAATGGGAGGGTAAATCTCCTCCTTTGTGTGTGCTGCTTGCTATTTGGAGTGTGTGGATCAAATTTACAAAGGATTATCTGCTGGAGACCGCAGTGAAAATCTCTGATACCATCTGACTTTTAGCCCGAAGTCAATTTGTCAGAGGGATGCAATTAAAAGTTTTATCAAGGCTGTCACAGCATGTAATTGTACAGGCTGAAATGAGATCCACTGGGCTGACTCTATCTGTGGAGAGGGGCAGTTCTGAGGTTATATTGGCCTCAGTTTGTTGCCCTGATTGCTGTAATTCAACAGATCATTACTATTTACTGCAACCTTGAATGTGACTTTATTGTCGTTTCTAAACATTGAAAAAAAAAAAGAATTAAGAAAAGAGTGTCCGCTTACATGAATTGTAATCAGGAGAGTATGGCTATCCATCCTCTGCAAAGCAGCAGAGGAGGTTATCAGCCTACATAATGCACAATCTGTAGCAAATTGGGCAACAAATAAATAAATAAACAAAAGCATGGGTTAGAGACAAACACAAACCCTAAGATTTCTCACTTCCAACATAATATTTAATACAACACAGATTGATTTAGGAAGAAACTGCCAAATATGATGTTTGTTTTATTTCTGTGTTTTATTTATTACTGAGCAAAGGAATCTGACTGATATTAATGTTCAAACTTAAAACATTTTGTTTTAGTCAACTTTAATGTGTTGACAGTATATTTGGAAGTCAATCAATGACTTCCATGATATACTGAATTAAATAGTCAGTATGTTTTAAAATAAAATGTGCTATTTTTTATTAATAATGATATAATAATTGTTTATTTGTGAAATAAATTATTATATATTTTGATAAATTAATGGAAAGTAATTATTTGAAAGGCTACAAGCTGACAACGTTGGAGTCTTTTGAAAAGCGTGGATCATATTTGTCCATGCTGAAGCCAGGGCAAGCTACGCTAAATTAGCGTTTTTAGCTAGCAGCTACAATAAGCATAAAAGCTACCGTACAGCTATCATTTCTAAACATGACGCTTGTTCTTACACATGTAATACATTTATTACCTACCTGAGTGTTTCTCCACTGGTCATTTGACATGACGAATAATCCAGCTCCAGACGCTGGTAAAACGTAGCTCTAGCACTCGATTTTACTCTGAAAGGACCGGATGTGTGACCCATAAAACTGAATTTAAGAACTGAAATTGAATTGTAATACTGAAACTGAATGGTGCGAAGTGAAACTGAATGGTGTGAAGTGAAATTGAAATTATACGACCGCTATTTTTTAAAGTATAAAATAAAGTTTCAAATTAAATTAATTAATTTTCAAAGTATAAAATTCAATTTCAATACACTAATTCAAATTCAGTTTTCAAAAGCATTCATTAGAGTTACAATTCAGATTCAATCTGAGCAATTCAAATTCAAATTACAACTTATTCAAATTCAATCTGAGCAATTCAAATTCAGTTTGTGATGGCACAAGTTTCTG
>VURO01047332.1:0-10788 GCA_015108175.1 Pelvicachromis taeniatus | reverse complement strand
TCATGCAGAGGAACAAGTACAACGTTCTGGAATGGCCATCTCAGTCCCCAGACCTGAATACAATTGAAAATCTGTGGTGTGAGTTAAAGAGAGCTGTCCGTGCTCGGAAGCCATCAGACCTGAATGAACTAGAGATGTTTTGTAAAGAGGAAAGGTCCAAAATACCTTCACCCACAATCCAGACTCTAATTGGAACCTACAGGAAGTGTTTAGAGGCTGTAATTTCTGCAAAGTGAGGATCTACTAAATATTGATTTCATTTCTTTTTTGCGGTGCCCAAATTTATGCACCTGCCTAATTTTGTTTAAAGAATTATTGCACACTTTCTGTAAATCCAATAAACTTCATTTCACTTCTCAAATATCACTGTGTGTCTCCTATATGATATATTTAACTGACATTTTTTATTGTAACAACCAACGATTTATACAGGAAAATCATGACGATTAATAAGGTTGCGCAAACTTTCACATCCCACTCTACCTAAGACGTTCAATTTGACTTTAATACACATTTTCAAGCCCAAAATAGATGATTTCTTTCACTCATTTTGTTCACAATTGTTTTGGGAAATATTGATTAAATAATGATTAAATGTTGGCATGTTTGCTATGCATGAGAATAAGTTTTTGTGAATACCCATTTCAGCTAAGACAATTTGTTCAAAGATAATTTGGTGTTGCTGTTTTTGATCATTGTCATGTCAACACTGAAAACAAAGCAGTGGATTCAAAACACTGAAAAAGCCACACAGGCTAAAGAATTTTACAAGCCTACTAGCTAGCCTTAGGCAAAAGTAGTGGCCTGTCTCTTATTGACGCCCGTTTCTAATAAAAACCGGTTTGAAAATATGTCACGACAAATAGACGCCGGTCTCCAATAGTAGCTGGGCGACCTTCGACCCGGAAGTCCGTCCGCGCTGTTGTCGGTCCTCCCGCATCTCATCACTCAGCCAGCTGTTTCCAATCAGCCTTCATCTACGACCAGCAGCATTTAAGCTGGATGTGTGGCAACCGTCAAAGTGGGACTGAACTGGAACTGTCGGCTAGCAAACCTGCTAACTGTGATTTTCTGGTCTTTTACTGCCTCTTGAGGAGTCGGGCGAAGAGAAGTTTCAGAGAGCACCACTCGTGCACTGGGCTACCACAGACAAGGAGACACTCTGGAGCAAAGGAGGAGCACAATTGGGAACTACATTATTTGTGAACTGCTGAAATACGTTTTGAAGCACTGTAAATAAACGCACTGTCTTTTCACCTCAGTCTAAAAACCGCACCTGGGTCCTCTTTCCCTCTCACTTCCGTAACAATTCTGTCTGAGAAGGGAATAAGAGCCGGTCTCCAACAACCGCCGGTCTCTTAAACGCCAGCCAAATAATGTTTTGAATAAACACAAGGGCTACTATTGGAAGATATATGGTATTTGACTATTCTTTGAAGATTACGCTCTACAACACTCTCAAAAAAAATGCACATAGTTGTGCCACACTTGTGGTGTGTTAGCTTTGTCGGGCCCAGTTGGGAATAGTTCTTGCCTTTTTTATTTTGTATTTTTTGACTTCCACATAGAAGTTTTTGATAATAATAATCCTGTTTGGCTTTGTATCTTTCTATTATTTAATTAGTAGCATCTAATATCACAGTGTTCACACACTGCTCAAAAAACAAAAGCAGAAAATAATTTTAACTACTTCTTGTATTTTTAAATTCTACCTCTCAAAGAGTATATGATTTTGGTATTCATATAAAACTATTTTGTCAAAAAATTTCAGTGTGTGTCAGTAATGATTTTTAATTTGAATATTTAATTCATCAAGTTCCAAAGTGTCCTTAACTTTTGTGTTGCATGAAAATTGTTTTTGATAAACTAATGTCTATTAAAATACTCAACAACTGTGCCTATCCCAACTCAATAGTGGACAGACTGCCACTCATAACAGATGAAGTCAAGCGATCATATTTAAAAAATAATTTATACAGAAGCACTTCTAGCCAACACTGAACAGAATCACAAAGAAATTAACAAAGTCAATATTGCAACAGTCATACTTGGTATTCCAATAGCTGAAACGGGGGGTGTAACTGTAAACAAAATCCTGGATCTATAAGCTTTTGTGCAAATTAAGTTAAAGCACAGGCACAAACGTAGTAAACATGGCAGGATGTACTTCCACTTCTTATCCTTGTACTGGGTAGGCAGTTTTATCTGATAGTTCCCACAGATTAAGAACATCACGTAGACAAAGTTAGGCCTTGAGGGAGTCTTCTATCCGCCATTTAAACTGAAGATGCAGTCAGTGGTGAAGGGACTGATGGTATTTGCAACATTTATTGTATAGACTTTAGTGCCAGCAGTAAGAAACTCATGGTGCGATACAATGATGAAACCTTAATTGGTTGCTGACCACTGAAATTACAAACAAAAAACAGTCCTTGTCTGCTTGAATGGGGAAATCTGAATCTGATCTTTATATTTATACTCAGCACCATGGGAGATTGTGCTGCTTTATAAAACCTATAATCAAACAATTTTCTCTGGTTACCAAAAGTCGCTGTTATACCATAGTGTTGCTCTCGCCCGCTTTGTCCACATACTGAAAGAAAAAAAAGAAACCATGTTAAGTGACATCTTGTTACTTAATTCAGCACTTATCTGGAGAATGTTTGGCACAGATAAATGTATGTATGCATGACCTAAAGGGACACACCACAGCTGACAAGGTGCATTCTTAAAATTTCTGTTCATTTTTACAACCTGTTTGCAATGAGGTTATGTGCACTACTTTGGTGGTAGAGCAGGTCATCTACTGATTGGAAGGTTGGTGGTTCGATCCCTGGCTCCCCCAGTCTGCATGGCAAATATCCTTGGGCAAGATATTAACCCCAAGTTGCTCGAATGTGTATGAATGTATTAGTTAGAGCACTAAAAGTACACAAAAAGTGCTTGTGTGAATGGGTGTGATTGGGTGAATGTGGGTGTTGTATAGAGCGCTTTGAGTACTCCGGGAGAGTAGAAAAGCGCTATATAAGAATCAGTCCATTTACCATTTACTTTCTGTTTCACCTCCTAGGACCTGGTGTCCACATATGTGGATATCACATTTTGGGTTGTCTAGTCCACAATACTAACTTTTGCTCTACAAGGGCCTGATATCCACTTACGAGGACATTACACTGCCACCTAAATTGTTTCGTGTTTCATGCAATGTTCAGAAATCTTTTTTACTTTTTGTACTTTTGTTACAGACGTGCGTCTTCCTGCAACTGTTAGCAGCACTTCAAATGAGCCATATTGCTCAAAGGGGCACAACTGTTATTTCTCATTTCATTTTTGTACTCAAAAAATGCTGCTTTGTGCAGACACCAAATAAAGAGTTTTGGACATCATTACTTTTTATAGTGTTCTATTGAAACTTAAAACGAATGTCCTCATATGTAGATATCATTTTTCTCAGAAACTACATCAGGTAAAAAGACAATTCTTTGTTTTTACATTGATCAGGTCCAAATCTGGCCAAACAGCAAAGAGAATTTTTTAAATGTTTTTATTTATTTATTTTTGCATGTCCTGTTTGGATCATTAGCTATCAGAACTGTTGTCTGAAGGCCAAGATATTTTACCAAATGGACCATCACGGCCTTGCCGTATTGATCCAACCTTTGTTATTATTTATTTTATTTTCAGTGGGGGACAGTTACATGGGACAGACATGATTATGGGATAGGAAAAGGAGAGAGAAAGAGAAAGAAAGGGGGGGAGGGGGGAGGGAGAGAAAAACAGAGGGGATGAGGGACAGTGAGAGAGGACCAAAAAAAAAGAAAGAAAAAAAAATCCACTGTTGAGATAGACAAAAAACAAACAAACAAACAAGCAAAAGCAACGTAGAGCAACGTAATATGGGGACTACAGTAATAACCTAGGTTAATAGGTATTACTATTATTGAATGTTATTGTGCAGCACGCAGGACTGGCAGCACACAACGTGCTCTAGGACAGCAGCCAAGAAAAGTGTAGTTTGCATCTCTGAATGCCCGTGTGTACACCTGTGCGCGCTTGCATGCAAAAGGCTTCTCCGTGTAACGATCTGTCATAGGGTGTGAGGAGCCCAGCAAAGAGAAATTAAAAATACATGCCATGAAAGAGTTTGGGTCTTAGGAGGTTAAAAAAAAAAGTCTAACAAGTCTGAATACTATGAACTATTCTTTCAGTATATAATCGCACACAACCTGATGGTGCACGGAAACCCCTTTGTCCCTGTTTTTGACGGGGCTCCCACACAAACGCAAAGCAGAAGATGAAGCATCGCTAAATATGTTTGCAAAGCAACTTCCTTCCAAGCCAAAAACTAGAAAATGTGATGGGCACTTAGTCAGACTCCTTCCCCACCTAAGAGGCAACACTCCGTGTCCCTAGAGCCAACTGGGTACCTAGACCTGGGGTATAGAGTATGCTAGGGGAGTGAGAGTGTGTGTACAGTGTCCATTTCTATTTGTCTCCACATTAGGCGAGAAGTACGCGAGAATGGACTCGACGCACGGGAGTACGGACTTGCCGAGAACGTGAGTACGGACTTGCGATTTGTACAATTGGAACACCAGCGTACTTGACGATGTTACAGGTCCGGAGTTTTTACTGCCGTCCCCTCTTTATTTAACTGTGATTAATATGTTATGAAGCTTAACTTTAATCTCAGCCAAACCGATTTACCCAGGAACAAATAAAACACTGAAATAAACCAAACATTAGATGTTATCTAAGAGACTTATATATCATAACCTGAGTAACGAAGGACCGTGGGGTGGGGTTGAAAACAATGTGCCAGGTGTGCGATGTTCTCGCCGGGCTAGAATGAGCCTTGACCTTCCGGTCAGCTATCGAGCTGGTGGGTAACAGACATCTCTGAAAACGTTGGAGCACTTTTGCAAATATGTGATGTCTTGAAAAATCCAGCAGATATTTGACGTTTACACAGCTCTCGCCTGAAAATATCTTAAAAGTTTATTTTGTGACCCAGAAAGAGCAATATTTTAATGTTTTTAACCGCAGTTCTCTGTCATTGCTGCGTTTGAGTTTTGGACGAAATGCATCCTGGGATATTTAGCTCCACCAAGTCCACACAAGTCACCACCAATGCATGCTCAATAAAACAGGCAGAGCGAAAACACATCTGGGAATTTTTCGTGTTCTCGCTTGATGCGTACTTTGAATTGGAACAGTATTTGTTCTCCGACTCATGACGTATAATGAGTCCACGAGAACGCAAGTACACACAAGTACACATATTGAGGCAGGCCTGATATCTTCCTTTGCTGCTACCGCAAAGCACGTTGTGCACTGTCAGTCCTGCGTGAGTCACAATAACATTTAATATTCAGCATGTACTTTTTCGCACACTTATCTAGGTTATTGCTGTGGCCCCCATATTGTGTTGCTCTGCATTGCTTTTGATTTTTTTCTTTTGCTTTTATTTGTTTGTTTGTTTCAACAGGTGTTCCAGTGGATTTTTTTCTTCTCTCACTGTCCCTCATCCCCTCTGTTTTTCTCTCTCCCTCCCTTTCTTTCTCTCCCTCCCTTTTCCTATCCCCTATTCATTTCTGTCCTGTCTGTCCTGTAATAACTTAAAATAAAATAAAGGTCAATCCAATGGACCAGTATGGCAAAGCCATGTTGATTAACTTGGTAAAATAAATCCGTTGGGCAACTTTCTTGGCCTTCAGACAATAATTCTGATCGCTAAAGTACCAAATGGGACAGGCAAGGAAAAAAAAAGAAAAAAAGAAAATCCGATGAAGCATATCTTGTCTTTGACTTCACCTGCACAACGGTGGTGCCAACACAGGGGAAACTAATTCCCCAACAGAATTAGTTTCCCCTACATTGGGAGCAAGATTACCAATGACTAACTCCTCCTGAAACTTTGGAGATGTTAGCTCTTTATACAGTAAAGTTACAGTGGGATACAAATAATATCAGGCTGATCCTGCCCACAATTTTTTCCCTGTCCAAATATATATTTTTTGAAAAATGTATTGATAGGAATGTTGAATATTATTACACAGAAAAAAAACCAACTACATGTAAAATAATTACACAATAAAGATGGTTTGTTTTTCTCTTATTTAAGGCTATGTCCACATGTACGCGGGTATTTTTGCAAATGGAGATTTTCCATTTTCGTTCCACATGTGCAGTTTTGAAAAAATATCTACGTAAAACAAAAAACAAAGTCAAACGCTGTCAAGAACACGCCAAATCCTAACCGTGTAGAAATGTTGTCCAATCAGAAGTCTAGAAGCCTGGGAGGGAAAGAGGGAACAGGGTTTTGTACACTCACAGTAAAAAGTACTCCTCAAAGGTTTTTGCGTTTTCTGTAAAGGCAGCTAATTTTGTGTTACTTTTCAAGTACCTTCATCATTTCAAATGTTAATAACTAAAGACAGTATTTTGAATTTTGTCTCACTGGCTCTCTTGGCCAGAGTTTATTTAATGAAGAAAGAAGCTGAAAATTTTACGTTAAGATTCATAATCATAAGTCAGTGGTTGGTGTAGACTCACAACATAGGAATGGACAAAATGTGTGTCTGTGTTGAATGTTGAAGTTCACTTTGACGCCTCTGTGTTTCTAAATAGATGAACAGTAACTGTGTGTGTATATGTAAGCATGTAAAACTGCAGATAGTAAGATTAGCAGCAACAGGATTTTGTTTATATCTGCCATTGTAGAAATTCATCTCATGTAAACAATGATGTGGCACACAGTGTGACATCAAAAAAGACACACACCTTTGATGTTGCGTGTCTAAATCTCCATTTTCCTAGTCCACACATAAACGCAAAAACTGAGTTTTTGAAAATCTCCACCCTGGCAGGAGTTTAAAAAAAATAATCTGTTTTTGGCAATCCAAAATGCCGTTTTACGTGTGGATAAAAGGCCCAAACGCATAGAAAAAGCTGCGCTTTCAAAAATACCCATGTAGGTGTGGACGTAGCGTAAACGTGGTAGTGGTTTATTTTATTGCTACCTTTAATTTATTGCAGTTTACTTTTGTTTGTTTGTTTACAAAACGTTTGAGGTGTGAAATAAACTGCAATGGAGTTTGAAAACAATAAATGGGTGTGTGTGGTTGGAGGATGTGTTTGTGCGGGGGGGGGGCACTGCACGAGGGGAAATGCCAAAGTGGAACAAAGTCTAGGGCCAGGGGTGTCCAACTCCAGTCCTTGAGAGCTACTGTCCTGCAGCTTTTAGATGCATCCCTACTCCAACACAATTGAATCAAATGGTTGGACTACCTCTTCAGCATGCCATCAAGTTTGGCAAAAGCCTGATAACAAGCCATTCATTTGATTCAGGTGTGTCGGAACAAGGATGTGTCGAAAAGATGCAAGACGGTACCTCTCGAGAACTGGAGTTAGACACCCCTGGTCTAGCCCCTCTTCAGGAAACACTTTTCAGAACCTGAGCTATATGTGCTGATGTGAGTATATCTAGCCTGTATCTCTAATCAAAAGCTCCTTCCCCACCAAAGAGGTGACACTCCATGTCTCTAGAGCCAACTGAGACCAACAGGACCTCTACCTTTGACCGCTGCCCACGCCATATGGCACTGAACCCCTACAGCCCCTGCTGTAGGCAGTGGGCACATATAACTTACAATCAGAGTGGCCAGACTATAAAATACCAATGGAAAGAGCGCAGGTTAATGTCATTTATGGAACTGTTTATGGAACTCATTTTTTAGATCTGAAGGCTACATTTATTTATACATGATAATGTTAAGAAAGAAGAAAATGCATGCACATATGCCATTAGTACAAGATTTTGTCTGGTTAGGCAACATGCTAGTGGGAAACTGTGACAGCTAATCTTACATAGTAAAGTTGGCATTTGTTTAGCTTGTTAAAATATTTGAAGTAGCTCATTACAAATGGAATGACCGCTTTTCTTTTTAAATCCTTTTGTCTGCAGCTTATACAATTCATATTTTGCTGCATTTTGCATGGTGCCGCCTTACTGTTCAAATCCACTGGGGCCATTCTGTATGGGATTTGCAGGATAACCCCATGCATTTGTGGGTTCACTCTGGATACTCAAGCTTCCTATCACAGTCCAAAAACAAGCAGGTAAACTTCACTGGTGACTCTAAATTGCCTATAGGTGTGACTGTCAATGGCCATCTGTTTCTCTGTGCCATCCCTGCAATAGGCTGGTGACCTGTCTATGGCGCATCCCGACTCTTGCCCTATGACTAAAAGAGGCTACTGCAACGCTGAACTGGATACGTAAAAGAAGATGGATGGACAAATGGCTGGCTGGCTTGGCTGACTGGATGTACAGCATGTCATCTTAAGATATATCAGTCTTAAGAAAATATGCCTGTGGTGTGTGCCTTAAAGGTTAAAAAACAAAAGACAATTACCTGCTCCAAAAAATAAGTATCTCAAAAGATAAGTTAACATGCAAAGGAAAATCGGCAGTGACTGACCACGACTGCTGATTGTCCTCAGAGCCTTACGAAGGCTTAAGGGAAAAAAAAAAAAAGACAGATGCTCACCTCAAAACAAAGTTTCCAACACAACAGCATGGTGAGAGTATGTTTAGTAGCCACAAAGCAATGTGTGAGACAAGCTAGACACACGAAACTACATTTAATTTTCCAAACTGCTTCCATCCTAGCTGTGTATACTGGGATCATGTGTCTATTAAATTCCTTTTCAATTAAATAACCATGGCATAACCTTGGCAACTATTTGGGCACTCTGGTTAATCTGTTGTGCTCGAGGTGTTTGAATAGGGTGATTAATGAACAAACCATGCTGTGTTTAAACAAAAGCTGCACAGCAGGTGTAGAGCTGTGTAATACTCACTGCACTGATAAAGGGTAGGTTTAGGATGGAGCCAAGGACTGGTATTCTCCTGATAAAGCCTACAACAACTGGAAAGAAGCCCCTGGATATGATTAAAGTGAGGAGAGCAAGACAGAGGGGAGAAGCCAAAGACAATTAATGAAAAAAACAAAACAAAACCCCAACATCTCAAATGTAAAGTGTTTTTTGATTATTACATTATTTGAACCAGGCTAGATAACAGACTATAAAATCTACTACCCTTGAACCATCTTTAATGCTTAAATGTTTTTCTAATGAAGATGAAAAGAATCATACCACATGCTGACTACAGAACTATTAACATCAAGTTGTTGCTAGCTTTCAAGGCTCCTCAGAACTGGGCTTAGTCTTCCTCTTCAAGGATTATCTATATCTCCTGGTTCAATTTAAATTATCCTGTGGTAATTTTTAAATTGACAGAGTGTCCCTTGTCAAGTGTATTTTGAAAACATTTTCTAAACAACACTGATAATGATATATAGCACATATTATGACTATCCTAAAAACTCAACAACTTAAAAGCTTCAGTTAATCCAAAATGCTACAGTGAAAATACTGACAGGGACTAGCAAGAGAGAGAGCAAATTTCTCCTATATAGGCTTGTTATCAGTGGTTCCCTGATAAATCCAGAATCGAATTTAAAATCCTTCTCAGCACATACAAGGTCTTAAATCAGGCCCCATCTTATCTTTTTTTTATATAATAATATGTTTATTTGGAATGTAAAATGTTGTTACAAATATCCACATGGTACACTCCACTTTTTTTTTTTTAAAGCAAACTTAAACAAAACTAAGGCAAAAAACCCCCCCAAAAAACAATAGACAACAAAAACCCACCACATTTCAGTACACAAAGTCACTGTAGATTAGACAACAGGGATACTGTAGATACTAAAATGTTAGTTGTCACTTAAGTCCAGTCTTGTCAAAATTTCTAAGAAAGGTGTCCATATTTGTTTGAAGACATGTTGTGTCCCCCTTATGGAGTGAAGACTTTTTAGCAATTTTTAGCAATTCGTTGATCCAGTTGTTTTGGGTAGGAGGAGCTGTCGACTTCCAGTTTTTAAGAATAATTTTTTTTAGCTGCAGTTGCGGCTAACAACACAAAATATCCTTTAGCAGGTGTCAGTTTTAATGGTGCAACATCTCCCAGAATCCAAATTTTGGGTTCAGCACTCAAACAAAGTCCACAAACATCAGAAGTTAACTTAACCACATAATTCCAGTATGATTGCAGTTTGACACAACTCCAAAGCATATGCACAAGATTACCAGTGGACAGGTTACATCCTTGACATTGGTCTGAGATACCATTTCCTATTTTACTAAGTCTGTACGGAGTATAATACGGTCTGTGAAAAACATTAAATTGAATTTGTCAATGTTTAGTAGATACTAATTTTGTTTGAGTAGTATTCAATAATTAATTCCATTTATCATCAGTATAATTGCACCCCAAGTCTGATTCCCATTTTGTCTTAATTGAGAATTTGCAATATGCTGGTAATTCATCCATCACTATTTTGTAGATAGCAGACGCGTGTCCTTTTGTGGATGTGGACCTTTTTTCGGGTTTAAAAGGCATGATTCAAAGTGGGATTCTTCAGGTTTAACAGGAAAGCAGTTTGTTGGTTTGGCTTTTGATCCAAATCCTAATTTGCAAGTATTTAAAAAAGTTATGTCTATTTAAATTGTATAATTCAGACAATTTCCAAAAGTCAGCAAACACATGACCAGTATAAAGCCGCCCTTGCAGTAGGGAGCATGCAAAGTAAAAAGTTTGATTCTGGGCGTCTTTTTATGCCATAAGAAAAAAGATACAGCTTTGTCTAATTCTTTAAAAAACGATAAAGGGACTTTTATGGGAATACAGTGAAATAAATACATAAATTTAGGTAA